>DWAP01004630.1:0-10806 GCA_018230625.1 Heliconius eleuchia | reverse complement strand
CCTCTGGGGTTGCACGGGGTCGTGGGCGGCGGTAATCACTTACCATCAGGTGACCAGCACGCTCGTTTGCCGTGTCTTTTCAATAAAAAAAAAAAAAAAAAATTTTTACCTTAATGAAAATAATCTCATGCCGTCAAGTATCAAGTATCATCAAGAAAAATTGAACCCCCAATCGTTTCGTTTACAGGCCACAATGGCCTTCGATTATTATTATTAATATTTGTTTATTATGCGTATGTCTGTCCAACCAATTATAACCCAGTTTATTTTATTAAATTAGATAGCTCAAGTAGGAGAGCCCGGAGTGTTTATTGGCAAGATATCTCCAGATAATCCGACGCGACAATATCTTGGCTACGTTGACAAATCTGCGTCCGATAAGAAAATAATACGAAATGTATTTAAACGTGGTGATGCTGCTTTTATATCGGGTAAGCTGGACGTTACGTGATGATTAGAAAATAACAAGATCTTTGAGAGTTTTATTTTAAATACTTATGCTAAAAATGTTTAGTATGTTAATAAAATGCTTTTGCATATCTTTTAATTTTATCATCGTGGCGCAGTTGAGTATTCAATCAAAATGTTTATGGGTTCCAAGCACACTGAACTTAGATGAGTGATGGGTATAGACCGTACTGGTCAAATTTCTTGCTAATTCGGCATAATTCTTAATGTTAGTCACACTGAATGCGACTTGACGATCGGCGGTCGCTGCGAGCTCCGATAAGCCAGACCAGTGTTATACGCTGATAAACAAAATAATGCTTTTTTCTTAATTAGGTGACGAAAAATCAGAGACAACACTTTTTTTATCAGTTTTAAAGTGTAAATCCACACTTAGGAAAGAAAAATACTTATTTAGAAAACCCCTGCCTCCTGGAAACCAACCTGGTCGGCTTCCAGGATGCGCGGGTTCGAGTCCCGCTATGTTCAAATTTTTATACGTTTCTAAATAAGTATTTATCAGAGACAACACTTCTATAGACTCTATTATTAAAGCAACAGAAATGAATTAAAATTTATGTACGATTTTACAATTTTGAGTCATAAATTAAAAACCCAAATTAAATCAGCCCTAACACTAGGTTAGAACATAACTCTAGGTTAGGGAACCTAGTGTTAAGACACTCTGTTCATCACTTTCCGCCGACTTCTGGAGACATTGCGTGCTGAGTGCCGGAACTCAACGCCGCGATTTGGCTCGACGCCAGTGCTAAGTAATGTAAATACAAATTTAAATAAATATTTCATTTCCCCGATTGATGATTCAACCTACAACCTCTTGCGTTAACAGTCACACTGTTTTCTGTCATGATGTTTAAAAAAATATCTTGACTGTACATTACAAGAATCAAGAGCAAAAACCATTGTGCTGACAAGTACTTACTAAATTTATGAAGTTATATTACCATACTATGCAATACCATATATTTACTTGTCTTGCATATACGGATAGAAATATGTCACGTAATGTCAAATACATTATAACATGTATTAAAATCTATTAAACAGGTGTTTTTCATATTTCCTTGTATGGTACAAATTGTAAATAATTATGTATTCTATGTAGATAATTAATTTTAACTCAAAATATACCTACTTTGGTTTTAATTAACTTTTATCATGTGTAGATATTTATTAAGTATTTAGGTAGTTGTTAAGTTTCTTGTACGGAAGAAGTTTCCTGATTATATTAAAATTAATTTATAAGAGTATAGTTAGTAAGCTATTAAGACTTTTTTTAATTTTATAAATTTCTGGTGACCAGTTTAAATAGTTACTATTGATATATTCGAATGAACTATAATGAAAATAATTAGTACAACTTTTTTGATAACAAATGTTAACCTAGGTCTTTTAAATTTAAATGCAAAACAATATTTTTCAACTTGGTTATTATTATCAATCACAAATCAGTGCCATCTTTGAGAAAGTGGAGCAAGATCGACATATTAGTTACGCCATATTAGCTACGATATTGCTGAAGAACTGGATGTTGATCATAAAACAGTTTTACCTTATTTACGAAAGTCTGGGTACAAGAAACTTGAAATTTGGGTACCACATGAGAGAAACCTAATGCAACGTGTTTCCATTCTTTGTTGAAACGTAACAATTCCGAACAATTTTTAAACAGTTAATAACGGGTAATGGGAAGTGGATGACTTACGAAAAGGATGTACGAAAAAGATTATGGTCGAAGCATGGACAAGCACCATAGCTCTCGGGACAAAGTGATGTTATGTGTATGGTGGGATTGGAAAGGAGTCGTCCACTAGGAGCTTTTGCCACCTGGTAAAACTATCGATTCTGACCTCTACTGTCAGCAACTGATGAGGTTGTAAACTACCTGTCAGATTTTTTTTATCAAAAATCTCAAAATTTCTACAGTAATGGGATGATGACATGGCACCCATAAGAGCAACCAGTCAACTGGCAGATAATAACCGCAAATACATATTATAAATACCTGAAAAAATTATACCTAAAACAATATTTTCCATTGTATGAACGAAAGGAAAATACTTTTGCCCCGACCTTATATTTCTACTAACAAGAATTTATTTTGTTCTAAAATGGATACACGATGTACGCAACACCTACATAAATTTCCTTTGACAATTTTGCAATGAATTGTATATAGTATTATATACCTTTTGATTGCTTTCATTGGTTTTTAATATTTGGCTTTATGCCATATTATGAGATATTTCCTATGTTGGCACGCCATTTATTGGCTAAAAAATTGACCATTCACGATCTACTGTTTCTTAACAGTAGATCGTGAATGAAATCTACTTACGTAGAGCTACATACAAATATGCTGGAGAAAGTAGGTATGTCATGCTTGCGACTTTTCTTATAACTTTATATAACTAATTAGATTTAATCGTATATTTTGTTTATTAAAAGTAAAAAGTACCTATACCTAATTATATACAATTTAAAATGTATACTTGTACTTATTTTTATACAATACAATATTATATATAAAAGGAAGCTTAGTGTGTATTTATGATAAAAAAAATGCAAAGTATTTATAAATAAGTATTTCTTATGTTTTTAGAATTTAGTGGGTTGCAGTGAAAATCTAAATATAACAAAAATTAACTCATACTTCAATATTATGTAATTGTATGTGTTTGTAATGTATTGTAATGTATATAGATGTACTGACAGTTTTTATGTAAATATCCGAATTTCTTCATAGATTCCGTGTTTAATTTTAATTGTTTAGTAACTGACGACTGTACTCAAACAAACGATGCAAATAGAAGCTATACCCTATTCATACATAATATATTAATTAAAATATATATATATCAATGAATTTATGGAAATAACACGTTGATAGCACTGTGAGTAATATTGAAATTTATTCAAAAGTAATGAATATTTTTTAAGATTTATATATCTTATTATAAAAATAGAAACCGGGAGAGATTTTTTTAAACTACAATATTCAATTATTGTCATTAGTAAGTTCTAATTACAATTTAATTAATAATTCTATAATTCGTCGATTTTTATCGTCATTTGTCTTATAAAAATTTTGTTAATTGATTTTTTTTTATTTTATAAGTGACAATTCTTTTGAAACTTTAAGTATATTGTTATAGATTCATGGGGCCATATATAATACGCTCTTTTTTGCTAATCCTGTTTTATAGTTGCCCATATATAGCAATTTTTTAAATTCAATCTAAATTCAGCTAAAGCTGGAACAAGATGTTTGTTGGCTTTTACAAATATAGTAATTTCTAAAATATAAAAACATGGAAATTTCAAAAGTCCATGTTTTCCAAAAATGTGGCTTACAAGTGTCTGAGACCTTCAAATTGAACATTGATCTTACAAAAGGTTTTTGTCCCTTAAAAATATTTTGGCTTTCAGAGCGGTTACCCCAGAAAGTTATGCCAAATTTTAAAACTGATGCTACTAAGCCATGATAAGCAACCAGGAGTGTGTTGATGTTTTTTGTTAAAATTGTGCAATGTATATGCAGATACTTAAAGTTATTTACAAATATTTTCAGCTTAAGACTTCCACTTTACTCGGCTCTCTGTTATAATACCAAGAAATTTGGCAACATTTTCTTGATTATTTTTTTAATTTGGATAGTATATATTTAAAGTTTCTACATGCAATCTATGGTAGATATAAATTATGTGTGTTTTTTGTATTCTGGCAAGCCTTACTTAACATTTAGCACTCGGTTTATAAATAAAAAAGTAATATCAATATAAAAAGTTGCATGCGACAATATTGCTATACAAAATAAGTGCTTTATTAAATTGGCTAAAAGTTTAGCTGTGAGTGTAATGGATATTGTCTTTAGAATGATAATATTATTAGATCACGAAAGTAATTGAGATTAGAAAATAGCTAATTGTATTGTACAAGCGAGCGGAGCCACACGGAGGCCACTAATATAAAATGAAGACGCCTTAAAGCAAATATTATTTTAATTTATAAATGTAATGAATATCATCGTTTTAATCACTTACCTAAAGTACACCCTGTTTGACCCTAAACAATTGATAGCATAACGATTCTAGAACTTTCATTAGATTATACTTTTTTAGAAAACGTATATAAATTTGAACGTAGCAGAATTTTTATACGTTTTCCAAAAAAAAGCATTTTTTCTTTCCTAAGTGTAAATAGATACAACACTTTAAAAATGCTAAAAAATATTACAATTTACATATTAGAGACGAAAATAAAGGTACAAACCTTTTAAATTATTTTTTTCAGGTGACATCCTAGTGGCGGACGAGCTAGGCTACCTGTATTTCCGTGATCGTACCGGAGACACGTTCCGTTGGCGAGGAGAGAATGTCAGCACCAGTGAAGTGGAGGCCGCTATATCGGCAGTGGCTGATCAACGTGACGCCGTCGTTTATGGTGTACTGGTATGTTTTGTTGGCTGTAACAGATTTTTATTTTTAGTACGTATACTATAGGGAAGTAGGCAGAGGAAACCTAGTGTTAAGAAATTCCGGTCCCCCTTTTCCGCCGAATCCTCGAGACATTGCGTGCTGAGTGGCGGAATTGAAAGCTTCTCGTTAAAAGGGCAAGGAAATGAAAATATCGAATAATTCATACCCCCGAATGGGAATCCGCCACAAGCCGTGGCGCGACTATTTATTAATACAAATATCTTATACCAATTCTGTAGGAAAATGAAGAATGGAATGTTTTAACATTAGGTTTTTATGTACGTGCGGTAGGCGGAAAAAAACGCGTTGCTGCCTTTTTTTAATCTGAATAATTCCAAGTTCTATTTTATTTTCTTGTTGTTGCATAAATGCATTTTTAATTTTAATACATCTATAAAATAATCATAATATGCAATCAATAATAATATGCCACTGCCGTCGCAACTAATAAATTTCATTCCTAAGAGACAATAAGAGTTATGTCGTTGTCGTGGTTGGAAAATTAAATAAATAGTTTTTTTTTCTAAATTGTAGTTTTGCTTCCTATGTATGTGCATACATAATGTAATGTACTTCTTTAAATCAGGTACCGAACACTGAGGGGCGAGCGGGTATGTGCGGCATGGTTGACCCTCAAGGCACGTTGGACCTGGACAAGCTGGCTGAGGACCTGTCCAAGCACCTGCCGCCATACGCTAGGCCCGTGTTCCTGAGGGTCATGACAACCATAGATATGACTGGTTAGGAACATATATCTTTTTTTAGCTTCACACACTTAGCAGGGCAGGCAAAAGGAATAATGAGGAAGGAAGGCTAGTTTCAAGACATTCCATTGCCGTCCCATACTTAAAAAAAAGGATCAACCAACTTGCATGTGAAGATAATAAAAAAAAGTAAATTCAGAACAGATGGACCTGTTGCAATTGTTATTTTTGTCCCATTGAGAATAGAACAACCGCAGCACGTTCAATTTCGTTTCATTTTTATTTTTGCTAGTCGCACTTAAAAAAAAAACAAAAAGGTACAGTTAGGTTGGTTACATTTAGCACAGCTGGAACTGATTCGAATAGGTTCCAAAGCTGAAGCCGAAGGCGAACCAAATGCAAAAGCTGCAACAGTTTCTTCATTTTTCCGGAACGTAACATCACCAGTGTTAAATGAAAAAACTTAACACCGCGCTTTGTCTTATTACCAGATCGAGTAACCTTGTATAAAAACACTCAGTACTCATTAAGACTTTTCCGTTCCCCACTTTCCGTTGAATTCTGAAAGCATTGCGTGTTGAGTAGAACGCCGTTTAATTATTTTTCTTTATTAATTGTAATTAAGTATATACATTTAATTACTCCAAATATGCTGTCACTCACTACATCAGTCACCACACTACGCGCCACAAAAACCCAAACTACTTTAATTATAGTCTGATTATATATGTTTGTAATTACTTTCTTAATTTGTTTACATTAGTGATTTTAGTATTATGGGTAATAACCTACTTAATAAATAAAAATAAAAACGACCAAGTTTCTTATACTATAATGAACTAATCATACTGAAATGAGTTTTTCTAGGTGTATTGACCTTTTGAAAAATATTGACTTTAAACGGTTGATACTAACCATGACCATGGTGTTGATAGTGAACCGCTTTTTAAAGGCTCTTATAGTAAAATGAGTTTTTATAAATTAGGGCTCTGTTCTTAGGGTAAACCTGTAAAAAATTAAGAAGTCAGTCAAGTTCTAGTTCTACACTATTGCGCCGGCTTACCATATAAAGTATTTGATACTGGATACGTTATATTAATCAAATAATTGATACATCTAAATGTTTTGTTTCTAAAAACAAACATAATGGGTTAAAAAAACATTGTTTTACAGGTACATTCAAAATGAAGAAGACTGATTTACAAAAGGAAGGTTTTGACCCTAAATTAGTGAAAGACGACAAACTTTATTACTTGGATCTAAAACTAGTTAAGTACCTGCCACTAGGACTCGAAGAATATGAGAAGATTGTCAACGGACAAATTAGACTGTGATTTCTTAGTTTTTACCATTTAATAATGTTCCAAATTCTACTCTCATTGTATTGAGAAGACTTCGGTAAATTGATAACATCCTTCGAAACAATATTTTTAGAAGCTCTACCTCAATTATCGTCCTCTATCGTTTAAAACTTTTTTTAAAGGTTAATATATATATATTTTTATGATTGTCATATGTTTATTTAAATATAATTTAAATATTTTTTTCATTATCGAATTCGAAGAAGATTGTAATTGAAAATTGAATATTTTTTAAAATTTTTAGTTGAAAATAAAATACAAATATATAATTAATCTGTATTTATTATATTGACCTTATTGAGTTTAATGGATATATTAGCCTTGGCCGTAATCACAATATGGCTTGTTACTATGATTGCATAAATATAAGTTTATAATTCTGGGATTCATTTATTTATATAAGTTATATTCAGATTGTGAAAGCATTAAACAGCTCTTGGGTGTTATGAAGTCTTAAGTATATTTTCTTTAAAAAATACCTGTTTTTAAAATGTTTATTAGCCTATTATCTTTTTAGTTGAAGTATTTATTGTATATATTAACTTTTTTCTCATTATAGATTAAATAAACCCATTTGTTATGATCATAAAAATGATCAATAAAAAGATAAACATTTTTTTTATTTATATAATATAGTCAAAAATAGTGTATGTATTCTTTCAGAATTTTCTTAATATTGTACTGAGAATCTCATTCACCAGATTTATTTTTTATGTGGAATATATTTGACAATTAATTATTTTTTATTATCAAGATCTGTTTAACAAATCTCTTAAAGTATATAAATATAATTTCATATTGCTTATGATTTAATTTTCGTTATACTCAATGTAACAATAATGTGATTGTTTTACAAACAAATTAATTAATATTTCAAATTTTTTGACTTTTACTTTAAAAAACTTAAGATATTATTTATTATACTTCTATAGATTCTATTACTAACTTATTAACGCATATTTAGTTCATTCTCTCCAAAGTTTAATAATTGTTAAAATGTATAATACCATATTAAAACAATGTGTGGTTATTTTTCATTTATATGCTGTGTACCTCCTTAATTTTTTACATTTATTATAGTTCACGTTGTCTAAGTTGCTTTGCATTTGTAAAGACTGTAGAGCCATAAAAAAAAATTAAAATCAAATATGTTGTTAGAAATCAATAAAAAACATTAAAAAGTAAAAAAGATATATCAATTCCTCTTTACACTGGACTGGTATATTTTTAATAATGAAACAATTCACAAATTGTGTTCATATACATTTTTCCATTCTTGTACAGTGATAGTTGAAACTTCATTTTTAATAAATCAAAAAATATATATTAAGACAATTACCCTTCCATCAGTATAGCGCCGTAGTGCTTGACAATGCAAAGCTCAGCTCAGACCTCGCAAATCGTACATTTCTTGTTATTTTCTTAATTTTAAGACAATTTTATTTAAATTTATAATCTTAATTGTGTAATAACTCTTCTTTAAATAAAGCCCATAGTTTACTGATTAATAATTCTTTTCATATATCAAGTTTTATGTAAACAAATGTATTGTACATAAACAGAGAATCGGGCAGTTTCTATATTTGATATAAGAATTAGTTCCTTTTATAAGATACATAACATCATTACAATGAGACTTCGAACCAATCAATATTACTTACAGATTATTGTAAAAAAATAACAAAAAAGAACAATACCAAAAACATTTTTTATATGTTCTTGTTATAAAAAATATTAAAATGTCAAGAATTCAGCAAGGAAACATATTTATCAATATTTATGTTATATTTTATAAATGTAATGAATAAACTCACACTCTACTCATATTTGTCAAGGATGTTTATTAAAAAAAACAATACTTACTTGCCAATGTTACATTAAAACGGTATTTTTAAACGTTAAATGTACTACTATGATGTTATTCCAGTCTGAATTAAGACTGAAGATTTACGTGTGGACTTGGTAAAAGAATACATGGTAATGGGTTAATGTTGACATATGGTAATAAAATAAAATTGTTATAACGATTAAGTTTTATTATTTATTACCTACTCTTTTTTTAATTAACAGTTAATTCTTATTCCTGTGGTTAACAATGAAAATAAAACCGCTACTGCACTTTATTCATTTATCCAAAGATGGTTTTTGATATTTAATATGTTATTGTTTTATTTCTATGAGAAATTATGTAAAATATCTTTTCCATTCAAATATTATTTATTTACGTACACGGGATTTTTATAAGTCCGATTATTTTTATTCCGCCACTCAACACAATTCCTTCAAAACCCTCTTTCCACTTAGGAAAGAAGAACGGACGTGTGTGTGTGGAGTGTCTCAACACTAGGTTCCCTCTAACTACCAAGTTATGTGCGAGATACAGCCTGAAACCTAAAAAACATATTTTTTAAATTCATTCGTTCATATGAAATCAAAGTTACTAATAAAAATATTTTAACGATTACCGATAAGAAATCGAACACAGAACAATTGAACCTTCAAACAACAAAGTATAAGTATCATAATTATTAATTTGACAGCATAATAATATTCATATTTGTTCTCTTTTTCTAAATGTGTTGATGAGTAAGTTGTTTGCCGAGCTTATCTTAAAGTAACAAACCTTGTTAATTGTTAGATATGATAAAAATTGGTAATTCTAAGATGGTTAGTTAAATAGTCTACTTATAAAAATTAAGAATTTATACGTACATATTCGTTTGTAATATACAGCTTAGAAATATTACAAATAATACATTTATTATACAGGCGGAAGCGTCAGCGCTCTTTTTATGGGAACAGCAGATAGGGTAAAATATTTTGAACCCATACCTAAAGAAATTAATCAAGATACCTCAACAGTTTAGGCGTAGGATTTTTCTTTTCATTTCACGATGTTTATTAATACCTGTATTTCGTGTGACGCAGTTATGCATAGATGATACCAATAAGGAAAACACATCCTACTACAAAAATACTACTAAATGTTGTTTAAACTTTGAACTTTGCTGCCAATATCTACGGCTCCGTTTCGTAATGAGGCGTATGCGTCAAAGGGCTTTGATAGGTTTATGTGTGCGTACGTCGTTCTTGACAAATGGCATTTTATTTTACATCGATAATTTTATTATTTATTTTGTTTAAATAAACACCTTCAATTTTTGGATTTTTTTAATTGTATAAGTCTTATTTTATAAGTTTTATAGGGTAGTTAAAACTGTGGTTTCATTTAAAGTGATGCTGACAAAAACCCTGTATATTTAATTTGCTTTATCGAAGAATTAATGTTTATGATACTTTAGCCCCTCTTCTAATATGAAATATGACATTACTTTTTTAAATATATAAATTATATGCAACTTCACGTTGAGTGGCGGGACTCAACGCTGCGTTTTGTCTTCTTACAGAGCGAGGAGATTCATTTCTCCAAAAGGAAATCGTACACACAACCGAAGCCTACGCTATCCAACTGCCCTACTACAGTCTCCATGTATTGTAAGTCATTATATGTTAAAATCATATACATATGTAGCCCTGTAGTTAATTATGGATAGGAATAAATTTTTAATTCGTGTTACGGTTACATAGATTAGACATATTTGTAAAAACAATGAAACTAAATATTACGAGTACAATGTACAAAGAACATCAAGACGTCTACATCTATACATAAACTAGTGGACGCGCGCGGCTTCGCCCGCTTAAGAGTGAATTCTAAAAAAAACCACGAAACACGTGTACAATAAAATATTTTTAATAGTCTGAATTTAATTTTTTATAAAAATCGGTGGCGAT
>DWAP01004629.1:0-10806 GCA_018230625.1 Heliconius eleuchia | reverse complement strand
GTGCCGAGCGCGTGGCGCAGCGCCTGCACGCGCGCCTCGCCGCCGCCGACCTGCTGGTGAAGGACCTGTACATAGAGAACTGCCGCCTGGCGCACATGCCGCGCCTGCCCCCGCTGCCGCCCGCGCGCCTGCCCTGACATATACTTGCCTGAAAACATAACAACTCCAAAATGAAAACTGAATAATGAAATGATTTTATTTAGTGTTCACTTTAACTAACATTTAGTAATGTCCTAAGGCATCGGCTATACCTTACGTCACGCAATTTTAATTTATTTACTTAATTACTTTTTGAACCCCTTCCCTGTCCGGGTTACAGAGACAGACCCCCTAGCCCAGTGTGATCATCACAGCCCTCTCTCCCTCCTACGGGCGAGGCCCTTAACGTGTGACGTAATCTACGGACGGCCTCTAATCTGCTCTAACAGGATCGTTCGATCGATGCCTCGCGTAATGAGATTACCGACGCCGGCCGCGACCTTCGCTGCAGCGACCGCTGATGCTATACCAACACTTTGTTGAATGCGTTCAGTACTCCAGTTGTAACTGCGTTATACACGTCGAGACACTTCCTTCGTAGATATTTCTCAGTTTTTTCAAGTGCAATATGATTACATTGACTCTATCTAGTATGTAACATTTTAGATCTGGTACGGATATAAAATTATTTCGTATAGTTTTGGGTATTTGGTACATTTATTTTTTAAAGAGTCTGTTAGAGACAGCTTCCGTTTAGCCGACAGAAGTTTTATGTAATATTTGTTATTCTTCAAATAAAAGAAAATAAATCAAAAGTGGTTCAGGCAAAATTGATATCCAGTCAATAAGTTCCTCTTCAATTCTGGCCCGACCCGAAATTATATCGGGGGAGCATGGAGCGTTACATATTAAAGAATAATATAGAAGTTATAACTAATCATGTACTTTGATTATACTTTGATTTTATGAAGAAAATTCATTGAAACTTAGTTGCATCTTTAATTGTGATCACTTTAGATAATTAACAGTTGATTTAAATCGAAAATCCATATAAATATATGTAGAAAGTTATTTGTTTATTAGTTATTTTTAACTAGTATAAGCTAATAATATGCTGTTTTGAATTAGGACTGACTCATCTGTCGGTAAAAAGCCGGGGATATGAAAGTGCCTTTGAATAATATATAATCAATATTGTATATAACATTACTATATACTATTAGTGTACACATATAGGAAATAGTTATATGTTGATTGAAATTTATTTTTACACTGTTGTTGAAAATGATGTAAAAATCATTATCACAAAAAAATATTATCCGTTAAAACGAAACTTATAAAGTTTTTAAAGTTCTTAAGCGCGCGACTTCGATCTGTATTGAGCTCCGTCTGACGTTAGGTGCAAGTGTCTTAGTGACGTGTGATAGCAATACAGATAATAAAACTAAAACTATGTCATTCTCATTGTGTAGGGGCTTAATATTGATTGACGTTAATTTAATTGTTAAAAATACTAATTTTGTAGCACTTTATACTATGTTCTATTTGAAAAATATGTATTAAAACATTCATTATACTTATAGCTTACTTATCGACTTGTGATTCTTTATTTTAAGTTGATGTAAATAATTACGTGATTGTGATATTCGAACGGTCTTTGACGACCGCCGCACTCCTATATTGTAGTGTTACTCTCAGAATTAATGTGAAATAACCCACTTTTTGAAGAATTTTTATCGTCTTATTTTTTCTAATAAGATTTTCAAGCAGATTTGGTAAAGAATTTTAAGTAATTTAGATTCTAGGGGTACGCATATTGCATCATGCACATACTCTTTAAATTATCTAATATAAAAAGTATAATTCATAGATATGTGAGTTAATTAATTTAAATGTAAGTTCTGTTGCTCATATGTAAGTTGCTTATATAATATCCACACTCGATGACTTGTAACGTTGTTGTGTAAAGGATAACGATAAAGTGCACTAGCGGTCTTAGATACTGAGTTTTTTAAATATAAATTAATATTTGATCATAGTATATATTTAGTGAAACGAAAGTAGTGCATTTAAAAAAAAAAAAAGAAATCACCTTGTTTTGATTTTTTCCTATAAAATATGCTTGTAAGCTTCTAAGCAATAGCACTCAAGGTCCAAATATTCTTCTAACTTATATGTATAAGTAATTCTTCGAGTTCCTTATATCATATATTTTACCCAAAAACATAAATTGTCAATTTATTGATCTTAATTTAATCTCCCGTTACATTGTAATGGCCTAAGTTGGTTGTATGTACGTGTGTATACGTGTGCGTGTGTACGTGTGTGCGTGCGGTCTCAGAGACGCGCTCTTAGTTAGGCTTAAGTGAAGGAGGTGAGGCACTAGTTGTGAAGCGTGCACCGGATGTACGCTTACTTTCCTATCGTTTTATATTATTTAATTTATATATCAATATATACATAGCATGTTAGCTCAGACGGTGATTAGGTAGAGGGTAGACGCTAACGATGTGAACGAATCTAATAATCTGTGACGATTAAAATATACCTAAATAATGTAATAATAGTAATATTTGTGTTACTTATAATAATGGTAGTTTAAGGTACCTCCGCCGTATCTTGTTCAGCTCAGTCAGTCCTATCGAACACGTGGGGTGCGGTACCTACACCGGCTCGAGGTCGTGAGCTGCTTGTCCCAGTCAGATATTGTGGTTATTTTTTATGCCTTAACAACAAATATATATAAAGAATATAGTATATTATTCAGAAGAATAGTTTGAGGTTCAGTAGAATATTAGGAGGTAAATGACATACTTATGTTTTAAGGGCAACCTCTAAAAATCGTGTCATTTGTTGTTGTCTCTCCTGAACTAAAAATAGTTGACTTATTTCTTACAGTATTATAAACGAATCATATTAATATGTAAAACATTGATTTTACAGGTACGTTATTGAATACTTTCTTGTTTATTTCGAATTACAAATTGTATAAATTGTTATCAATATTTGCATTTAAGTGTGTGCAAGACGATAGTCTATATGTAATTGACGAAGTCGCTCGACATAATGTTTCATTCCATCAAAGCTTGTGCTTGACAGGCACACAAGCGACGTGACGATTCCTGTAATGCCTGTATTACTATATACTCGACCCTTTTTTATACCGATGTAAAGATGCTCCAAAAGCGAGCGGTCCCCCGCGTGCGGGAATGGAACTGTAACACAGTGCTCTAATAAAATGTTGATCTAAAATAGTCGTTTTATTATTGAGTTATAGTCACTGACCATATTTTAAGTACATGAATTTGCTTCACTCTGTTTCCCGTACATAGCAGAGTAGGCAGAAGGAGACACTCCGTTTCCGTAGTTGTCGCCAAATTTTGAGGCGTTACGTGCTGAGTGGCGGGACTCAGATGCGGGGTTTTTTCGCGCCTTGGTGCAAGAGCGAAGAAATCAAAATATTAATAAATAATAATTCATTCCCCCGGAGTGCGGATCGAACCCACAATATTATGATATTTTTCTTAAGTTTTCTTAAGTACATTATTATCAGCTCCACGCTGTATCCTGCACACATCAGGGAGGCAGAGAGAACCAATTGTTAAGACACTCCATTCCCTACTTTCTGCCGAATTCTGGAGGCATTGCGTGTTAAGAGTATTTATTTCAAAGCAATGTCCACGTATGACTTGCTATGAGATTTTTGTCTCCTTTTTTTGGCATCATTAATTGTTATCATAAATTGAAAAGTAAAAGCATCCATATCCACATAGAATATGAAATGAAGTGAAGAATTTTTTATTAATACTGCCACCATCACAATAGTCTTTGGGAATTTAAGCTTATCACACAGGATTGTCTATCATCACGCGGGAGTATATCTTCCACATAGCGTTATCTCCTTCCTACGTACGAGTATGTAGGTATATGTCTTTAGCCACACAGAGTCATCACAGGTAGACTATTTTATAACAAAGTTAAATAATAAATACTACTATCATATTTAATCGGCTCGTAATGTTGTTCTATCAACTCTTTTGGATAGCTTATGACATATTTGCTTAGTAAATATGAAAGCGTTTACTCCTTTAAGACTATACCGAAAAACAATATGGAACAATCGTTCCCAACCAGTGGTCCGTGGACGACTACTGGTTCGCAGCAGTCAAAATAGCGTTCGGTGAGCCGTTGGTCGCAGTGCAGTAAGTGAGAAGAGCGCGGAGACAATATTAGGACGCATCGTCTTCACTAAGCCGGCGGCTCCACATTTCGTTCTGCACACGTTGTTTGATTTTCACAATTATTACACATTTTAAATGAAACAATTTTAACCGGATTAGTGCGGTGGGCTCTCTGAATCAAAGATTTGCCAACGGTAGATAGCTGAGTAGGGTGGTGGTGAAATTCACCATTGAGGTATCTTTTCTTGTGCGTGGCTCATATCTACAAATTGCCCCTCATGTTTTTTCCTTTATTCGTGTCAAAGTTTCATAACTGTAGATCACGCGAGGTACTTTATAGATATTAGTTACGCGGCGAATTTCATAAAAGAGAACCAAAAACGATTAAAAAATGCTAAACCTTTGACTGCGTTGACTTAAAACCTAGATTTTTACTGTACTGTGTAAAATAATACAACAAAAACTTAATTGTAAATTTATTATTATCTACATATTCAAACTGTACAAACAATATGATCTTACTTTTATAACATGTAAGTGGACAATATAAATGAAAATAAATAAATAATTTAAAGTACATTACAATAACATTATACATAATAGGAAAAAAATTACACTTCCTACATAAAGATATTCTTTTGATCGTGATAAGACTCCACGCGCTGCGCCCTTACGTATGATAAGTTTCTTATCAAAATATTTATACAATGCTATGATAATGGGAATCGATGGTGTCAGCGTCTCCACTCTCCACTCTGCAGCCCGCTCGTCGTACACTACAGGTACATGCCGTTGACGAGGTAGTCGGCGTCGAGCGCGAGGCGCGGGTGCGCGCGGCGGCGGCGGCGGGCTGCGCGCGCGCGGCATGCCAGCAGCGCGCCCAGCGCCGCCGTCATCGCGGTGCCTGGGTGGGGCACATAAATACTACTATGAGTTTATAGAGTTCTTAGTTTCATATGTGCCTATTATTTCTTTTATTATTTTTTTTTTCGATATTTTTAACTTTTCTTATTTTCGACCTATCTTTTGTTAATGTTTTTCATTTGATCGAAAGGAAGCTAACTAGTCTACTAATGAGCTGGTAGACGGTAAATTAACATTAAAAAATACAATAAAAAATAAATTAAATTAAGTAATAAGAATTATAACACTTAATAAGTTCCATACCGTACTTAATTGTATATCTTTAACTAAATTAATAACTCTTCCCTTCCCTATATATATATATATATATATATATATATATATATATATATATATATATATATATAGGGAAGGGAAGAGTTATTAATTTAGTTAAAGATATACAATTAAGTACGGTATGGAACTTATTAAGTGTTATAATTCTTATTACTTAATTTAATTTATTTTTTATTGTATTTTTTAATGTTAATTTACCGTCTACCAGCTCATTAGTAGACTAGTTAGCTTCCTTTCGATCAAATGAAAAACATTAACAAAAGATAGGTCGAAAATAAGAAAAGTTAAAAATATCGAAAAAAAAAATAATAAAAGAAATAATAGGCACATATGAAACTAAGAACTCTATAAACTCATAGTAGTATTTATGTGCCCCACCCAGGCACCGCGATGACGGCGGCGCTGGGCGCGCTGCTGGCATGCCGCGCGCGCGCAGCCCGCCGCCGCCGCCGCGCGCACCCGCGCCTCGCGCTCGACGCCGACTACCTCGTCAACGGCATGTACCTGTAGTGTACGACGAGCGGGCTGCAGAGTGGAGAGTGGAGACGCTGACACCATCGATTCCCATTATCATAGCATTGTATAAATATTTTGATAAGAAACTTATCATACGTAAGGGCGCAGCGCGTGGAGTCTTATCACGATCAAAAGAATATCTTTATGTAGGAAGTGTAATTTTTTTCCTATTATGTATAATGTTATTGTAATGTACTTTAAATTATTTATTTATTTTCATTTATATTGTCCACTTACATGTTATAAAAGTAAGATCATATTGTTTGTACAGTTTGAATATGTAGATAATAATAAATTTACAATTAAGTTTTTGTTGTATTATTTTACACAGTACAGTAAAAATCTAGGTTTTAAGTCAACGCAGTCAAAGGTTTAGCATTTTTTAATCGTTTTTGGTTCTCTTTTATGAAATTCGCCGCGTAACTAATATCTATAAAGTACCTCGCGTGATCTACAGTTATGAAACTTTGACACGAATAAAGGAAAAAACATGAGGGGCAATTTGTAGATATGAGCCACGCACAAGAAAAGATACCTCAATGGTGAATTTCACCACCACCCTACTCAGCTATCTACCGTTGGCAAATCTTTGATTCAGAGAGCCCACCGCACTAATCCGGTTAAAATTGTTTCATTTAAAATGTGTAATAATTGTGAAAATCAAACAACGTGTGCAGAACGAAATGTGGAGCCGCCGGCTTAGTGAAGACGATGCGTCCTAATATTGTCTCCGCGCTCTTCTCACTTACTGCACTGCGACCAACGGCTCACCGAACGCTATTTTGACTGCTGCGAACCAGTAGTCGTCCACGGACCACTGGTTGGGAACGATTGTTCCATATTGTTTTTCGGTATAGTCTTAAAGGAGTAAACGCTTTCATATTTACTAAGCAAATATGTCATAAGCTATCCAAAAGAGTTGATAGAACAACATTACGAGCCGATTAAATATGATAGTAGTATTTATTATTTAACTTTGTTATAAAATAGTCTACCTGTGATGACTCTGTGTGGCTAAAGACATATACCTACATACTCGTACGTAGGAAGGAGATAACGCTATGTGGAAGATATACTCCCGCGTGATGATAGACAATCCTGTGTGATAAGCTTAAATTCCCAAAGACTATTGTGATGGTGGCAGTATTAATAAAAAATTCTTCACTTCATTTCATATTCTATGTGGATATGGATGCTTTTACTTTTCAATTTATGATAACAATTAATGATGCCAAAAAAAGGAGACAAAAATCTCATAGCAAGTCATACGTGGACATTGCTTTGAAATAAATACTCTTAACACGCAATGCCTCCAGAATTCGGCAGAAAGTAGGGAATGGAGTGTCTTAACAATTGGTTCTCTCTGCCTCCCTGATGTGTGCAGGATACAGCGTGGAGCTGATAATAATGTACTTAAGAAAACTTAAGAAAAATATCATAATATTGTGGGTTCGATCCGCACTCCGGGGGAATGAATTATTATTTATTAATATTTTGATTTCTTCGCTCTTGCACCAAGGCGCGAAAAAACCCCGCATCTGAGTCCCGCCACTCAGCACGTAACGCCTCAAAATTTGGCGACAACTACGGAAACGGAGTGTCTCCTTCTGCCTACTCTGCTATGTACGGGAAACAGAGTGAAGCAAATTCATGTACTTAAAATATGGTCAGTGACTATAACTCAATAATAAAACGACTATTTTAGATCAACATTTTATTAGAGCACTGTGTTACAGTTCCATTCCCGCACGCGGGGGACCGCTCGCTTTTGGAGCATCTTTACATCGGTATAAAAAAGGGTCGAGTATATAGTAATACAGGCATTACAGGAATCGTCACGTCGCTTGTGTGCCTGTCAAGCACAAGCTTTGATGGAATGAAACATTATGTCGAGCGACTTCGTCAATTACATATAGACTATCGTCTTGCACACACTTAAATGCAAATATTGATAACAATTTATACAATTTGTAATTCGAAATAAACAAGAAAGTATTCAATAACGTACCTGTAAAATCAATGTTTTACATATTAATATGATTCGTTTATAATACTGTAAGAAATAAGTCAACTATTTTTAGTTCAGGAGAGACAACAACAAATGACACGATTTTTAGAGGTTGCCCTTAAAACATAAGTATGTCATTTACCTCCTAATATTCTACTGAACCTCAAACTATTCTTCTGAATAATATACTATATTCTTTATATATATTTGTTGTTAAGGCATAAAAAATAACCACAATATCTGACTGGGACAAGCAGCTCACGACCTCGAGCCGGTGTAGGTACCGCACCCCACGTGTTCGATAGGACTGACTGAGCTGAACAAGATACGGCGGAGGTACCTTAAACTACCATTATTATAAGTAACACAAATATTACTATTATTACATTATTTAGGTATATTTTAATCGTCACAGATTATTAGATTCGTTCACATCGTTAGCGTCTACCCTCTACCTAATCACCGTCTGAGCTAACATGCTATGTATATATTGATATATAAATTAAATAATATAAAACGATAGGAAAGTAAGCGTACATCCGGTGCACGCTTCACAACTAGTGCCTCACCTCCTTCACTTAAGCCTAACTAAGAGCGCGTCTCTGAGACCGCACGCACACACGTACACACGCACACGTATACACACGTACATACAACCAACTTAGGCCATTACAATGTAACGGGAGATTAAATTAAGATCAATAAATTGACAATTTATGTTTTTGGGTAAAATATATGATATAAGGAACTCGAAGAATTACTTATACATATAAGTTAGAAGAATATTTGGACCTTGAGTGCTATTGCTTAGAAGCTTACAAGCATATTTTATAGGAAAAAATCAAAACAAGGTGATTTCTTTTTTTTTTTTTAAATGCACTACTTTCGTTTCACTAAATATATACTATGATCAAATATTAATTTATATTTAAAAAACTCAGTATCTAAGACCGCTAGTGCACTTTATCGTTATCCTTTACACAACAACGTTACAAGTCATCGAGTGTGGATATTATATAAGCAACTTACATATGAGCAACAGAACTTACATTTAAATTAATTAACTCACATATCTATGAATTATACTTTTTATATTAGATAATTTAAAGAGTATGTGCATGATGCAATATGCGTACCCCTAGAATCTAAATTACTTAAAATTCTTTACCAAATCTGCTTGAAAATCTTATTAGAAAAAATAAGACGATAAAAATTCTTCAAAAAGTGGGTTATTTCACATTAATTCTGAGAGTAACACTACAATATAGGAGTGCGGCGGTCGTCAAAGACCGTTCGAATATCACAATCACGTAATTATTTACATCAACTTAAAATAAAGAATCACAAGTCGATAAGTAAGCTATAAGTATAATGAATGTTTTAATACATATTTTTCAAATAGAACATAGTATAAAGTGCTACAAAATTAGTATTTTTAACAATTAAATTAACGTCAATCAATATTAAGCCCCTACACAATGAGAATGACATAGTTTTAGTTTTATTATCTGTATTGCTATCACACGTCACTAAGACACTTGCACCTAACGTCAGACGGAGCTCAATACAGATCGAAGTCGCGCGCTTAAGAACTTTAAAAACTTTATAAGTTTCGTTTTAACGGATAATATTTTTTTGTGATAATGATTTTTACATCATTTTCAACAACAGTGTAAAAATAAATTTCAATCAACATATAACTATTTCCTATATGTGTACACTAATAGTATATAGTAATGTTATATACAATATTGATTATATATTATTCAAAGGCACTTTCATATCCCCGGCTTTTTACCGACAGATGAGTCAGTCCTAATTCAAAACAGCATATTATTAGCTTATACTAGTTAAAAATAACTAATAAACAAATAACTTTCTACATATATTTATATGGATTTTCGATTTAAATCAACTGTTAATTATCTAAAGTGATCACAATTAAAGATGCAACTAAGTTTCAATGAATTTTCTTCATAAAATCAAAGTATAATCAAAGTACATGATTAGTTATAACTTCTATATTATTCTTTAATATGTAACGCTCCATGCTCCCCCGATATAATTTCGGGTCGGGCCAGAATTGAAGAGGAACTTATTGACTGGATATCAATTTTGCCTGAACCACTTTTGATTTATTTTCTTTTATTTGAAGAATAACAAATATTACATAAAACTTCTGTCGGCTAAACGGAAGCTGTCTCTAACAGACTCTTTAAAAAATAAATGTACCAAATACCCAAAACTATACGAAATAATTTTATATCCGTACCAGATCTAAAATGTTACATACTAGATAGAGTCAATGTAATCATATTGCACTTGAAAAAACTGAGAAATATCTACGAAGGAAGTGTCTCGACGTGTATAACGCAGTTACAACTGGAGTACTGAACGCATTCAACAAAGTGTTGGTATAGCATCAGCGGTCGCTGCAGCGAAGGTCGCGGCCGGCGTCGGTAATCTCATTACGCGAGGCATCGATCGAACGATCCTGTTAGAGCAGATTAGAGGCCGTCCGTAGATTACGTCACACGTTAAGGGCCTCGCCCGTAGGAGGGAGAGAGGGCTGTGATGATCACACTGGGCTAGGGGGTCTGTCTCTGTAACCCGGACAGGGAAGGGGTTCAAAAAGTAATTAAGTAAATAAATTAAAATTGCGTGACGTAAGGTATAGCCGATGCCTTAGGACATTACTAAATGTTAGTTAAAGTGAACACTAAATAAAATCATTTCATTATTCAGTTTTCATTTTGGAGTTGTTATGTTTTCAGGCAAGTATATGTCAGGGCAGGCGCGCGGGCGGCAGCGGGGGCAGGCGCGGCATGTGCGCCAGGCGGCAGTTCTCTATGTACAGGTCCTTCACCAGCAGGTCGGCGGCGGCGAGGCGCGCGTGCAGGCGCTGCGCCACGCGCTCGGCAC
>DWAP01004628.1:0-10807 GCA_018230625.1 Heliconius eleuchia | reverse complement strand
GTCTTTCACTACGTTCCCTCTGCCTACCCTGCATTGTGCGGGATACAGCGTGAAGTTGTTTTTTTTTTATTTCTATGAAATTATTTCTACGAATGTATGTTTTTCATATATTTTTTTAAATTTTGTATATAGTGTATGGTTACATAACAGGACAAAATCATAATAAAACAACACGATATTATGTTTTCAATAATTTTATTATTGACACAGATTTTTATTTATCCTGTACAATGTATTTATTTATGTAAAAAAAAGTATTTATACTACATGACAAGAAAAAAAAAACAAATAGTAGTGTCTTCTAAATATAAATAAAGAAAATAAAACTTAATGTAATTAAGTAAATATGTTTGTTTGTATTTTTTTCAGCTTCTCGCCTGTTCCCGCTTAGCAGGATAGGCTGATAGATCGTAGTGTCACTACACTCCGTTCTACAATTTCCACTCGAATTCGAGACATTACACGTTTAGCGGCGGAACGTGAATGGGAAAAATAATTTAAACATAATAATTCCCGTTGAGGCCGTCGTGGCGCAACTTGTGCCCAGTGAGCGATTGTAAACGCGACGATTGTGGGTTTGATTCTCATTTGATTTAATTAAATATATAATGAAATGGAGTGTCTCAGCACTAGGTTCTTAGGTTCTCTGCCTACCCTGCTATGTGCGGGATACAGCGTGAAGATAAAAAAATAAAAAACAATCCCTAAAGTAGAGATCGAAACCACAACCATCGCGCTTACAGTCACACAATGCGCCATGACGGTCTCAACTAAAATACTAAATTAAGCTAAGTGAACTGTAAAATATCCATATAATTTTATTACATAGTTCAAATATAGTTTAGCTTAAATTAACTAGAGTAAAGCAAAGTAAAGTAACAAAAGAAAATCTCTAGCCTAAACCAATGAATGCTAAATGAACGGGATCCTTTCAATTTACCTTTTGTAAAGGTTAAGGAAAATATATAAAAGATATTGATATAAGATACGAGTGTTCACGATAAAATATAATAGATATATACAGTGTGAATTAAATATCAATTTATATTAAGTTTTAAGCGTGATTTCAAAGAAAGATGACGGTACTTAAATAAAAAATATTCTTATCTGGGATAATGATTTTTTACAGCCTCACACTGTATATCGCATAAAGCATGGTGAGCAGAGGGAACCTAAAGACCATTCATTCTCAATTCTCCGCCGCTCGAGATTTGCGAGTGACATAGCGTGTTGAGTGGCAAAACTCAACGCCGCGCTTTACCGTGTTACTAAAACGAAGAAACGAAAATATTCAACATTTCATTCCGAGTGACATTCTAACCCATCACAATCGAATGGCACAAGCGTGTAGTTGTGCTATTAATTTAATAATTAAAATAAAATCATTTACCCAATGATTTGAAAATTAAGTCAGGAGAGAGGAACGTAGTGTCACCACCACCCACCACCTACCCAGCTACGCGGGTAAAAGTGCAGTATGTATGTACATACTTGTTTTTATAGAAAAGTATGTAAAATTATACAATATTCAGGCCAGACATATTACGTACCCTATACGAATGAATGTGAAATATTGAAATGAAATTATTTAAACAATGCTAATTTACATACTAGAATGACTTTATTTTTAATATGAATAATACATTATATTAAAAGGCCAGATTGAGGCCATTCGTGGCGCAGGAGCACATAGTGTGACAGTAAAATCGACTGGTTGTGGGTTCGATCCCCACTCGAGGGAATGAAATATTTATTTACATTAATTTTTTCATTTCTTCGCTCTGGTGGTGAGGCAAAGCGCGGCGTTGACTTTTGCTACTCAACACACAATTCCTCCATAACTTGGTGGAAAGTGGAGAACGGAGTGTCTTAACACTATAGGTTCTCTCTGCTTAACCTGCTGCGTGCGGGATACAGCGTGAAGCTGATAAGGTATAATGGTTTGGAAAGGATTCCGTTTCCGGGTGGTGTAAGTTTTTAATGTGATTTAAATGTTTTTGTTTTCGTGACACAATACTTGTGGACGCGATCCCATTTGACACTGTCTATCTGTCTGTATACAATAATGAAACCAGTCTGTTCTCCACTCCTAACACAACGCAAAATGTTTCGTCTTCTAACTGAGTGTAAATGTCTTATAGTAAAAAGAACGTATAAAGTAAATCACAAGGATTTCTTCAACACTCCAAACGATGCAAGCAAAAGCATAAAAAAATGTTTTCTTTAAGAAAATGACAAAAATTCATTCTTCCAAATCAAAAGGGAATCAAACCTAGAAGCGTCACGGCTACAGTCAGTTGCTTACCCACTGCGGCACAAAGAGGCTCTTTCGATTTTTTATAATCAATAAAAAAATAAAAATATAATCAAATATATTTCTACAACACAAACAAACATATTTATTCACTCTAAAATTATCTGTTCATATTAAGACAAGAAATAAAATTACAAATATAATTGGCACATAGATAATTTATGTAAAATAATTATATTATATTCAAATATAGTTATAATTATCTTTTTTTTCTTATTCTCCGTCGTACTAGCTATCGTCATGTTTTAAGAGAAACAAATGAAAAATTTGGCTTGTATAGACGGGAAATATAAATGAAGTAAATTATAAAAAATCTTTTTTTAGCTTCACTTGGCAGGCGAAAAGAACTTTATTAAGACGCTCATTTCCCCATTTTTCCCCTGAATTCAAGACATTACGCGTTGAGTGGCAGAACTAAACACCGCACGTTATTTATAAAAGCCGAGAAATGAAAATGAAGACTATTCTTATGCTATGTCTATACATAGCTTCAATGCAATATTGGCTCCTGACATACAACTCGAAATGTCTCTAAAGTTTACAGTTAATGGATACGGAATGTGCGGTACAGAATGAAAATGTGTGTGTAAATGCGACGGTCTTAGGTTCGATTCCCACCTGAGGGGAGTGAGATATTTTCATTTACTCACTCTGGGAACAAGACAAGGTGCGGCGTTAAGCTTCATCATTCAACACTACGTCTTAGACCATGAGGAACAGAGAGTCTTAGCATTGATTCCCTCTGCCTACCGGAAACAACCGGACACCGGATGTGCAGAATACAGCGAGAAGCTAAGAAAAATAAAACTGAATTAATAAAAAAAATACTTTAAACTTGACGATAGCTAGAAGACATATTAAATTATTAAATTTAAAAATACATTTAATGCTAATTAAATATAAATAATCATACTTAATCTTAATTAATATAAGTATACTATAATCGTTGTTACACAAACGATACACTATGAGTTACGTACTGTACAATAAGTGCATTAGTTTTGGAAGTGTTACATATCGCATTAATTGGTGCAACAACGACGTATTTACACATACAATATTACAGGAGACGATATAAAAGCTTTGATATACCTTTTTTTATCTGAATACATTGAAATATTTTATTGTTTTTTTTTGTATGCTAAGTGCAATTATGTCATTCGTTGCACGTAATGAACGATATGTGGGTATGTATTTGAAATATTTAATATTTTTTAATTAAAATATCCAGCATTTTCAACTTTCTCAACTAAATCAATTAAAATAAAAAAACAAACTTATATTTTTAAATAAAAAAAAGTAAATTAAAAAAAATAATTATTTTCCTTTTTTTTATTGTTAATTTATAATATCTTGAGTATTATGTGGGGGTAGGCATTTCTCTACTTTCTGCTTTAATACATGAGTTTCTGAAAAACGTGTAGGTGCCCTCTACCGACCTTGTTATGCGGGAAAGAGCGTGAAGCTGCTTTTTTTCTCTTGAAAGATGTAATGCGACGTTGAACTATGAATAGTCATTAAATACACATCAAATGGAAACCAACTGATACTATCTACTTACCCCACATCATTCAAACTATATATAAAAATAAATAAAACTCTATTAAAAAAGACATATCTATACAAAAATAACAAAAACATATTTATTGTAACATACGTATAATATAATTTCTTCATCTTCTTAACAGCTTCACATATTTGAAACAATAATGTAAATCTTTCACTTTACTTCACTAAGCAAGGCACAAGGTTTCTTGATAGTAGAAAAAACGTCCACGTTATGAATTCGTATTGTAATTTTGAGCCACCACTCTTTCCGACTGCATCTGGAAAAAAGATTGTATGTAAAAATTGTGGTGATGGGATGGGTTCTATTCAACAGGTGTTTGTATAGTTGAATTCAAATAAAGTATTAAAATTTTATATTGATATCTGTACAGAAACACCTTAAATAAATAAAATTTTATCGGTGAGTAAAGTACGGAGTGAATATATAGGATTATTGGTAGATCGATCTATTAAATTAAACAGGTGATGTTACCGTTACCGTTGTTAAAAAATTGTAGCAACTTAACTTAGTCCTTTTTTTTCTCTTTTTACGTTTTTTATATTTTGGCTAAAGGAATTTAATATAAATTGGGAAAAAATATACATTAAGTCTATTTTTTCTCCGCTCCGTTCTAGAAAAACAGGAAAGCTTTATTCTAAGATCGAACCCACATCTACGTCGTCCCTACGCGGAGCAACTTTTTTCACACCACTAAACTAACCTCAAAATTCAACTACACCCATTCTACACTTTAGTAATACATAAATAGAACAATTTCAATTCATACGTTTCAAATAAGTTTATCTCCACTATTTCTTACTATTTCCATTTTCAAGTAATATTTCTGCGGCAGTGAATCTGCTGGAGACGGCGCGGCGCCGATATAAATAAACTTACAGTATGGAGATTATTGCATTTCTTCAAATATATGGCTATTGGTTTATAGGTTGCTAGTTTTAGTATTGAGGTTGGTGCAGGTACGTTTTTAACCGATTTCTTTTGTAAAAAGAAGGAGGTTCTATCGATTTGACAACAATATTTTTTTTAGGTGTTTCCGTCAATTTTCCCGTTATTTATGAACCGATGTTAAATATTATCTTTTATTTGAAAGAGCGTGCCTTTCCTATTTGGTCCCATTGCTATAAGTTAGGATTTGATGAAGGAATCTCAGGAAAATCAAAGGAAACCTTTAAGCTTCATTATTTGATTACATTGTTGTGCTAATGACAGAATGGGGGACGCTCCTGAACGGTTAGGAGTTAGGGGTTATTGTTTTCAATATTACAGGGATTTTTATTTTTTGAGGCCAGTCCTGGCGCAGCGGCACAAAGTGTGACTGTAAAACCAACTGGTTGTGGGTTCGATCCCGAGATGAATTATTTACTTAAATTTATATTTCCATTTCTTCGCTCTGGTGTCGAGGAAAAGCACGGCGTTGAGTTCTGCCACTCAACACGCAATGCCTCCAAATTCGGCAGAAAGTGGGAAACGGAGTGTCTTGACATTAGGTTCCCTCTGCCTACCATGCTGTGTGCGGGGTTCGGCGTGAAGCTGATTTTTTTTATAAGGTTATTGATATATTATTAAGATATTCGGGTAATGATGGAAGGTAAAATTCCTCAACTACTATCTGTTGGGTTTTCTCTTTAATTTGTTTATTATGTATAGACTCCATAATGAATAATAAAAGAGAGTAGATATTACTTGACGCACCGATAAATATAAAAATTAATACAAATAACGCCAATTTTAGCGGATTTTAAAAAAAGTATAGGTACTGAACGTGTTTTATAGATAAAAACAAATGAAAGATACTTGTCTTACACAAGTATCTGTATTAAGAAAAGATTAAAATAATCCAATAAAAAGAATAAAATATCTAAAATCGCTAAATATATTTTTTTACCTTTTGAAGCTAATTTCTTTTTAAATGTTAAAAATATTGCTATCACTCTTTGTGTTAAACGATATAAAGTGTTAAATTAACGTTATTATTTAAATAACGTTAATTGAATAGTTTAGATATTTTTTTTCTTACGTTACACGTTTTCTAGAAAAAACTATAATTTGCAACTCTAAACTATAAAGCAGCACAGATTGAAGAGAAACATAGCAAATTAAAAGCTCGAGCAAACTTTTTTATATTACTTTGTGCCTTAACGACGCCCATTAAAGGGTAAATAACGCCCAGCAATAAAATTAAGCTCTCTTCGACCTCAACCATTGACATTTTATTTGAGCAGCCATTTCTTATACTATATATAAGAGACTTGCTCTAACTTTATTCGTATAATTATTAAATGTTCCTAAATTAACGTGAACAATATTTTTGAAATCTATACATAATTATTATAAAATTGTAACGGATTTGTCTATATATAGAAGGTACCTATATAAAAAAAGGTACATGTATTAATGTAATAAATTCCAAAAAATGATTTCTAAAAAATTTGTCTGTTTGTCGGTTTATCTGCTTGTCTGTGCGTTAGTTTAGCACATGCTAATTTCCGAAACGGCTTAACCGATATAAATGCCATTTTTCATTTCATTGTTGTATTTTGGCAAACTTAACAGTGCTTGTAACAGTGTTAGTGTTTGTTTTATTTAAAGAAGTACATGAATAAAAAAATTGTATCAATAGAGGCCAGTCGTGGCGCAGAGGCACAAAGTAAGACTGTAAAATCGACTGGTAGTGGGTTCGATTCCCACTCGAGGAAGTGAAATATTTATTTATATTTTGATTTCTTCGCTCTGGTGTCGAGGCAAAGCGCGGCGTTGAGTTCCGCCACTCAGCACGCAATGCCAAATGGATTTTTCAATTATCGTATTCTTCTTTAAAATTATATTGTGAACTACATGAGTTCAAGCGGGCGGAGCTCAATGGATGCAAGCTGATCACTAGTTAGTAATATGATACACAATTAAAATTATTGTATGAAAATAAAACATTTAATTTCACCTAAGAAATTGAACAAAAATATCTATACAAAAATGGAAGTATTCTAGTCTTTTTTATTAGATTAAATGTTACAAACGAAAATATTTCATAAAAGCGTTACCAGCCTTTCATATTATATTCATAATTTATGAACACCCGATACAATTTGTTAAATTCTTTACATGTCAGAGTGTAATTTAACATTTTTCTATGAAAAATCGCGTAAAGGCATTCCCTTCGTAGTAATAATGGAGATAAAATGTATTATTAGCGTCGTTGAAGAAAAAAATGTATAACAAAAAATACTCTTCATATTCTTTTAGATATGAAGAGATAGTAAGATAAAAATAAGGAAAGACATGATTTATTATGTGTTTATATGGGTTTCAAATTTGAATTGCGATAGATTGTAAGCTAGATGGTCGTAGGTTTGATTCTTATTAAACTGATCTGAGGCTGATATTATAAATAAATGAAGCGGATAATTAATTCAAATATGAAAATATTAGTCCTCCGTTCTTGTAGACAAAACGCAGCGTTGAATCTTGCCCAGCAACACGCTTACTCAGTTATCCGGGAAAAATCTAAAACTTTCTTTTTAGCTTCACACTGTATCCCAAATATAGCATAGCAGGGTAGCTAGAGGGAGCTTGGGAACCTAATGTTAACACACTAGGTTCCCCACTTTCCGTTAAGTTCTAGAGTCATTGCGTGTTGAGTGGTGGACGTGTTGAGGTGGACGACTCAACGTAGCGCTTTGCCTTTCGAGTGAGACTGGAACCTACAAGCTGTCGCGTTTACAGTCACACATTTGTGCTTCTGCTTCACGACTAGCCTCATGTTGTCTAAGCCTGGTAACGTTGCGTATTCTTAATTGAAATATTAACGTTTTTTTTATATAGTTCAACAAAATGTGGTGAATTTCAAAAGCAAGTGGACAACATAGGAATTCTTAAGTAAAATGTTGATATTAATTCCAAAATAGGAAAAATATCTTGTTACCGTTGTAAAATAGAAAAAAATGAGCTAATTTAAAATAGTAAATATCTCAGCATTCCCTGATTACTATACAAGAGAAAGCCATAGTATTTAGTTAAGTGTAAAATAAGAAGAAATTCGAATATACCTAATATACTTAACTGTGAGTTCTCTTTGAACTTAAAAAAAAATATATACTTACTATTTTTACTTAACATATAAGATGATATGTGGGGTCGACTGGCCACGTACAATCGCACAGCCATGCTCCGTACATGCGTCGGCCTGGTGGGTAAAGTGGCTCGACACTCCAACGCCAAGTACCCACGATGCGTGGCGTAGTCATCTGGATACACATGGAGAGTCCTCCAGGAGGCGCGGAGACCATCGCCGTCCGCTCCTGAGATGTGGGTCTCTCCTGTTATTACTGGATCCTGTTGGGAAGTATTTTTTTGGATTATTTTAATATATTCTATGTATAAATTTGTTTGCGATTGTAAACGTGACGGTTGAGGCTTCAATTCCAACTTGGGGGAATAATTTTTTTTTTTCAGTTCTGGGGTCTTCTAGATGAAGCATTAAGTTGAACAACCATTCAACAAACAAACTCTGAAAATTAATCGATAGATACAGCTTTGACCTAAGAATAATAAGGTGAATCATAGATGAAAAATTGCATACTTTTAGAAATTGAATAAAAATTATTATCACTAAATTATCATACAAGGAATTATGTATAATTATAATCTTGTATATATTTTTTATAATATGAAAATGAGGGTTAGTTGAAAATTCTCCTCGTTAATTAAATAATTTATATAAATTATATATAGGTATTTTTTTCAGGATTCCGTACCTTTTAAGGAAAAGGGAACCCGTATATATTATATAATATCACTTCGTTGTACGACTGCCTGTCTGTCTAGAAGCGCCTTTTTTTCAGAAATGCTTGGGGATATCATTGGGAATTCAATATATACAATATACTCACATCTTCGGTCCCTTGATTTTTGCATAGTATCGCAAAAAATCCCGTATTTTGACATTGTATAGGGAAGCAAAATTAAGACGTTACTTCCGGTTGACCTTAAGGAAAAAATCTAAAAACTATACATTTGTGTTTAAATTCTGATTAATAATAGCCTTAAAGAGGGGCAAAATTTGATATTAAAGCCGCTAGTTCAAGTGAGATATTAGATGAAAGGGCTTTGGCTAAGCTAAGCTTGAATTTCAGAAAAAGCTCGAGACCTCGAGTTTTTGTTCGAAGCCCTTGGAGAAAAAGTCCGACTCGCACTTGTCCGGTTTTTATTTAAATTATAGAGATTTAAAGATTGATTAATTATAAGGAACAATCTGCTATTCAATTACATGTAACTTGTAATTGAATAGAATAGCCGAACGCTTAGATCGATCGCGCCTCCCTATCGCTTCCACTTGCAAAAGTTAAGTTACAGCGTGTAAAAAAGAACCATGTCATATTCGAACCCATTACCAACCAAACATTAATTGACCATGCCAGTGTACCATTTCTCACTGACCTCACATTGCAATTCATACTTAGCACGAATACTGAATGATTACAAATTCAATTGACTTATGTCCCATTAACGGCGGAAACTCATCAAAGTGGCTTCGATCGGGACCACTCTATATTGATAGGATAATTTATTGTTATTGTTATTTTACATTTTGTTATTGTTATATTTAATGGGTATTTATATACAGGTATATAAACACCCGTTAAATATAACAATAACAATAAGTCTAGGTATATTGCTATGTTTAATAGGTCTTATAGAAATAAGTAAGGCTTGTGTGACGTATGTAGGCACTATATAGTGGGCTACATCGCCTTTATATAGCCTTATTCGATATTTATAGACTATATACGACAAGTTTTTTTTTTAATTCGAAGCACCAATTTCGGAGAGCGCGTTAATGTAAAAAAACAAAAATTTTATCATATTAGTAAATAATTTAAATAATTTTGTTATTTAAATTATTTACTAATATGTTCCTCTGCCTGAGCAGAGGAACCTAGTGCTAAGACACTCCGTTGCCACTTCCATTTCCCACTTTACGTCAAATTCTGGTGGCATTGCGTGTTGAGTGACCGCTACGCTTGTCTGGCTAACAGAGTGAGCATATCAAAATATTAAATATCTCATTTTATCGAGTGGGAATCGAACCCATCACCTGTCGCGTTTACATTCACACGCTTCTGGTTGTATCACGACTTTAAGACAAATGGAAAATTAAATGTGTTAAACCTATTTAGATGTCAGCAAAAGTAAATTTTAATAACAGTAGAAAGAAACCTGAATTCACTTTTAAGAAACAACATTGACAATATACGGGAGAGCCCACGTACAATGCATGAGATCCCAAAGGAATAATATGAAGAGGTTGATGACAGTGGACGAGGCAATAGAGGTATGTAGAGACCGTAGACTGTAGCGTGTATTTTTTGTTTATTATTCCACAACTAATTACTAAATACTGGTCATTAGTTAAAATTCATATATCACATTAAAAATTAAGTAAGTTAGAAACGTCCTCAAAATATGTGCAATAAAATATATAACAAGAACAGAATAAATACTTTTTGGAAAATATAAAAAAAATAATGTAGCGGGATTTGAAACCTCGCCTCTTCGAAACCGTCCAAGCGCTCTGACCAAATAAGGTATCTTTGGGTAGCGGAATTTTGTGTAAAAATCTGGCTACCGAGATGCTAGCGACAGAAATAAGTTGTAACCAGCATATAACCATTTCGTCTTAGCTCGATGAGGACGTATGACTTATTAGTCAGAGCTCTCGGTTAACAATAGGTGTGGGTTCAAATCTGGCTACGTTAAAATTTTTCTACGTTTTCAAAAAAAAAAGTTTCCTAACTGTTGAATAACACTTATTATAAATGTAAAACATAAAAACAGGATAAATTGGACCACAAATTCTCTTAGTCAGACAGGAAAGACTCAGTATGGGCCTAAAATTAAACTTTAACCCCTGTGGTCAAACACAAATA
>DWAP01004627.1:0-10807 GCA_018230625.1 Heliconius eleuchia | reverse complement strand
TTGTTAGTGTAAGCTGTGTTGGTGTTCTATAATAAATAAATAAATAAATAAATAAATAAATAAATAGAATATTGTGGCGTCGTGGCACAGCTCACTTGGGGGGAATGAATTACTTAACATTTTAATTTCTTCGTTCAGGTAACAAGACAAAGGCGTTGTATAGATTCTTCTCATTCAAAACTGATGTAGTTGTGTAAAAGATATATAGCAAAATAATATAAAATAAATAATAAACAAAAGAAAAAAAGACATGAACGACTGTCTGACGTGTTTTATTTAACAACAATATAAAAGACAAGAAAATACCGCCGCGTATGTCTAGAAAAGGAGTTTAAAATGAAAAAAAAAAAAAATAATTAAGTCTCCACTACCATGGTCGTGCGCGGCGTGCGCGTGCGCGTGCGCGTGCTGCAGCTCGCCCGCCACCGCCTCGTACGACGCCTTGAGGGACGCCGTGCGCCGCCCCTGCTGCATCTGCAAATTACGATAAATATCAGTAGGATGTTTTTTTTTAAATAACTTCCACAGGCTAATTCAAACTATATAGCTTCATGCCGTACCTCGCATTTAGCAGAGTAAGCAGAGGGAATCTAAAGATACTCCATGCCCCATACACAGCCTTATTATGCCGCTCCCCAAATTTCGAGGCATTGCATATTGAGGGGCGGAACTCAATGCCGCCCTTTAAAGCAAGGCAATAAAAATGTTAAATATTTCATTTTGCCAAATGGGGAACCCACAACCGTTGCATTTACAGTCACACAATTGTGTTACTGACACTGGAATCTTGTCAACTGTCATGTATTTTCGAAGGTCAACTTCGGTTGACTTTCAGCTCAACAATTGATTTTAATAAAGGAGCAAAATAAGAGTATACCTGTTGTGTGGCGGCGATGGCCTGGCTGGCGGCGGCGGCGATGGCGCTGCCGGCGTGCCCCAGCGAGTACGCGTCGCGACCCAACGCCGCCTGCTTATATGACGACAAAATTGTATAAATATCAGAAACCAGTCAAACAAATAATCAACAGTTTCATTATCTTCATATTAGAAATAATATTACATTGTTAATAACGCTATTGTGGTGCAGTTGGCAATATCTGACGTACAATGTACACGTCATGGTTAAAGGCAGGTTCCATCCATGCTTAGATGTTTATATTCAATTAGTTTTTATTTCCCTGGACTGGAAAGTCAATGTTTTTAAATTATGTTGCAACTTCTCCCTTGATCAGCGTAAGCCAAGACACTCCATTCTCCAATTTTCAAATTGGATACATTATATGGTAAGTGGCAGAATTCCACACTGCACTGTGACGTACATCTGGTATAGAATACGAGTACAAAAATGATTAATTCTTGCGAGTGGTAATCGAACCCACAACTATTTTATAATCAGACGAAGTCTCAGTGCCCAAATGACAACAGCATAATTATCAAAAAAAAAAAAATCAAACATGATGTACCGGCAGGGAGTCAGTCCTTGTAATGTTGCCGTTAGTTTGCAGAGTGCGAGCGTCGCGCGCTGCCCAGCTCTCACGGCGCTTCTCCGCTCGGATACGGTATCTGTCATAATACATTTAAAAATAAAGATTTTTTTTAATATCTAGTAACTTATAAAAAACTTCTGATCTGACATTATAATAGTCACATATGAGAAATACGAAATGATATGATAGTAATTCTTCATCCTAGCACAACTGGTAATTGGTAACCATTAGAAGCAAATGTCCTATAAAATCAAAATAAATGAGATAAGTACTTCGTATTTCCCAACAAACTGACTGGGAATAAACAGAATTAAGAGGTCGTCGTCAGTGAGTCGTGGCTCATGGGTGTGCCCCTGCGTGTGAATGTAAAATCGCCTGATTGTGAGTCCGATCAGATCTAAACTCGAGGAAATGAAATATTTATATAAATGTATATTTTCATTTCTTTGCTCTGGTGTTGAGGCAAAACGCGGCGTTGAGTTCGGCCACTCAACACGCAACGCCTCCAGAATTCAGCGGAAAATAGGGAATGGGGTGTCTTAACACTAGGTTCCCTCTGCCTAATCTGCTGTGTACAGGATACAGCGTGAAGCTTGATTTTAAGTATTAACATTTACGCGATAGAAGTAGAAGCGAGAGGTAATAACAATAAAATCTCGGTAGGCTGGTAAAAATCTCAGCCTGTATAGAACTATCAATTAATTTCTAGAACATATTATGAAGGTGGCAGTAGTATAATCATTTTGAATTCGGTGTTAATTCACATTTAAAGGGGCCCTTATTCCTACATCTGAACTGTAAGTTCCAGGCACAGATCATCTCAGTGAATCTATGGAATGCCTTAGTTTTCACTTTACACTGTATCCATCATATAGCAGATTGAACCAAGTGGTTAAGAGTCTACGTTCCTCTTTTGGAAAGGCTCGAATAGATTCTCCTGTCTCAAATAGACCTTAAACTCGTTATTTATAATATAAATTGCAGTAATTAGCCGGGTAAAAATAGGCAAGAAGGCATATTTTTATTATAACATCAATCAATGAATAAAATAAATATTTTCCATATAAAATATGAATAATATAAAATATATTCTGAAATTATTCAAATGGTATAGCTTATCTCTGCATAACTGTGCAAAATACAGTGTGAAACTAAATAAATAAACAAATAAGAAACAGTCAAGTTTAAAATTTATAAAAGACTGGTGGACTTTTTATAATAGAATAAAATAAAGAATCACTTACCTATTATCTTTGTAATGGTTGTTATTAGATGTGCTTGTATGGTTTGTATTTGAATCAAGATCAAGTGAACGTTTCTCTAATAATTCAGTAATCCCTTTGTTATCTGCTTCTAGTTCACATTTGAATTTGTGTAATTCTGTATCTGTTTAAAAAAAACAAATCTTCATTGTACACCCAAAAGAATATACAGAAATTCATAAAACGAATGTAAAAATATAAGTGCAAATGGCAGCTTTATTTCTTAAATAACAATCTTTGCCGAGCAACAATAAGGTATAAATAGACAGAAACAACAGAGTAATAGAATAGTAGTAATTGATATTATGATACGGGTCAATAATAAATACAAACATACAATAAAACTAAAATTGATTTTAAAAAAAAAGTTCCGCTGTGTTTCTTGTGCCGGTTCTTCTCAGGTCTAAGGCATTATCTGGAGTGAACTGGTGGTATGATTTATTTATTTTTAAACTGGTGGTAAATTGTTTTATGTTCAAAAAATGAAGCATGTAACTATTAATATGGAATAAAATTATTTGACTTTGACTTACATTATATTAGATTCATATTACAAAAATATCTGCATACATACATACAAACATATTTACAAACTAAATAAAACTAATGTAGCTATTGTGATGCAGCAGCTGCCTTTAAGTGTGTAGGTAGGGGGATAAATTATTTTCATTTCTTAACTCTAGTAACAAAGCACAGCTGTTCATTCGGGTTGTCCTAACACCAGTAGAAAAACAGCAGTGGAAATAAGTATAATTATATTGATAGCAATATAATGCAAGTAAAAATTTTTATTGTTCAAATATTTTAATCTTTAGAACTACCAGCTTATTTGAATTCTTTTTTTATATGATAGCCATATTTATAATGAAGGCAGACAGACTATTATTAAGCTTTGCTCCAAATATTTTGATAAGGCTTAAATAATCTAAATTTCAGACTTTAAAATAAGTGTATTTTTATGAAAATGGACAATGAATTCAATATAGCTATGTTTACAAACCTAGTCGTCGTAAGTATCTGTCAACTAAGTCATACATCTGATTCGCTAGTGTAACTTTTTCATCGGCTTCCTCCAAAGTCTTATTATAACCACGCTTAATATCTGAAAATTCGGTGTTAGCTTGATCTGTATTAATATCACCTCGTCGGCATCCACCGAATAATGTACGCACTCGCTTTTCTAAAGTATCCATATTATCTGTAATAAAAGAATAAACAATGTTATCAATAATAATTGACTAATGTAGTAATATATTGACTATTGTTTTTATCACTATATACTAATAATAAACCTTACTTTGGACCGATAAATCCATTTCTCGCATTTCCGTAAATCTATCTCTTAATTCTTGAGGTAAATGCTCGATCACTGTGAATGAAACAAATTTTAAATGTCGCGCTAAACTAAGTATTTGGCATAATCCATTGCCGCCAACCGTAATGGCGTATATGGACGTGGAAGAGCAAATACTAGAGAGCTTACTTTCTAAATAATCCTCGAGGTACAGCATTTTGGTGAGTAGAATTTAGATATATTGTAATTAAATGCACTTAGGAACACTATTTAGTACTAAATCTAGGCTTGATAGTTAAAATCGAAGCTTGGAAAAACACTATGACGTGTACTGCGAACAACGAAATGAAGTATAATAAGCATAGTGAAGTACTTAGTTTTATAGTGCTTAATGATATCGATATTGTACTGTATTTTCTAGAGATGCGCCGAATATTCGGTTTTTATTCGGTATATGTATGTCATCTTTTTCATTATCGTCGTGCCGTATTCGGCCAATATCGAAATCGGCCGAATTATTCGGTTATGGTGCCGAATACATTCGGTTCGATTAGTTTTATTTATTATTATAAATTAAATGAGTTGTATTACTATAAATTAAATGAGTCTCACTTAATGCTCCTTTGCTTGAGTAGAGTGGTGCCAAACTGGACATGCATATTCACCCGCAGAGAACGATGATATATATATACTGAATATCAAACGAATATTCGGCGCATCACTAGTATTTTCATAAATTAATTTTATCAATTTCAATGACAACATTTTAAGTGACTTGACTTTACATGACTATAATTTTTTTGTTATTATATATGTATATTACTATTTATTATATTAATAAGCTTAAAAAAATATATATTAAATAAAAGACTTTATTCACGGATAAAGTTAAATATGGGGCCATCTATTGATTACATTAAAGGTTTTCAGTACTTTTCAACTCACCACGTGACGTACCCCCCTCCCCCGCTCCTTCCGTGACGTGCACCTCACGCGCACGTATATTTTTTTAGTAATCTTATTTCTTTTATAATATTATCTTTAATAAAATAGAGACATAAAGTATTATCTTATTTTATTTTAGAAAGTTAAAGTGATAAAAATCTAAATAGAAAGGTTGCAGGTTGGTTTTGACTGGCATTAAAATAAAAGGAATAGTGTAATTATGCGAAAAATATCTGTGCTCGTTCATGAGCATTATTTAATGTACATTTATGTACATAATCCTCGAATCACGTTTTAGTACACAGCGTGCAAAATAAATACACGTGATATCTTACTATACTCTCCCTCTTCATTTCGAACCTCACGTGATGTATGGACGACCCCTTATATATTATTGTTGGCTCTATTATTTCAATTAACATAATTTCAATATTTATAGTAAATATTTTTTTTATGATTTTGAATGTTTATTTTTTTATATTTTTATAAATATATTAATTTTAATATCGATATATGTGTACATCTCTTTACTTCTTTTACGTAAGTTAGTGTACCAACCTTAGCAAATGGAATGCGTTCAAAATAACAACAATTCACAACTTGAATTTGAAAACATTGTTACAGATAAAAAATGATTCGCAGACCTTTAACAGAAATAACTTTAAAACTCGACGATTTGCAAGAGTATGAGGCTTTCAGGCGGGACCAAGTAAATAATTCAGCTGTAACTAATGAGATGCAAGAAGATACTCCTAAATCATTAGCAGGAGGGACAAAAACTTCAGAAGAAATTCACAATAGAATAGGTTACGCACCTAAGAAAAAACCTAGTGGACCAAGTACAGTTTAAATAAAACAAGAAATATTATTATATTATTTTATAATTTAAGTTATAAATTATAATAAACATTACCGCTTTCACAAAAAATATAAGAATCAAGAAAATATCTAATAAGTATACAGTTTTGTGATCATAACAGTAAAGCTTAATTAAATTGTTTGATTTTTTAAATATTATATTTTTTAAAGGAAATAAAAGTTTCACTGTGCATTCCTATGTAATAAAGACTTAGTAAATATGCAAATCTTTTAATTTCCCATCTTGTGGAGGTAGAATAGCATTTTTGTTCATATTAGCTCTTCTTTTAGCTTGTCTTCTTTTCCATAACACACAACAAAGTCTGCAAATTGTTAAACCAACATTAATAACATAAACTTATGCACGTAAAAAATTGAAAGAAACGCAGGTAGCACTACTATTACCTTAACGTAAGAAAATATAATATTTCTGCAACGCTAAGTATGGAAAATCCCATAAAAAGTCCCAGTAGGCCTCCACAATTAGCAAGGAAATCGGTCTGGCCATAAAGTTCCGATCGACGTGAAGTAATAAATTGGGCTTCTTTAAAGAAAATCATAACTCGGGCATACAACAAACTGAAAAAAAAAACAAATATACAGTGTTTTAGCCAGCACCACTTTAAATGAAACCACAGTTTTATCTAAAAAGTCTAATACAATATTTTTTTCCCCAAAAATTAGAAAGTCATTTTTTCAAACAAACTAAATAATAAAATTATCGTTATAAAATAAAACGCAATATATAAATCTAAATAATCCTACGTCTAAACTGTTGAGGTATTTTGATTAATTTCTTTAGGTATGGGTTTGAAATATTTTACTCTATATGCTGTTCCCGTAAAAGTAAAGGGTTAATATATTAGTAAGATAATTAATACTTTTGTGAATCCTCCTCAATCGGCAAATTGTAAGCTCCAAATAATGCTTTCCAGTCGTAATCGGCTTGAGAAGTTTCTGCTTCATACTCGATGGAAGTGCACGCAGGAAGACATTTGCATTCAGCAGCAACTCGACGAGCTTCGCCAAGGGTGTCGTTCTCGAGGGTGTCTTTTTCCAAACGAGACTGTATTTCTACCGTAACTAATTCCACTAGAATTAAAAACACATTTTTTTTATTAAACTATCAAATATTATATAATTTCGAATGTTGCTTTAAGAATCTGTCTATTATAAACAAGAACTACGTTAGTAACACTATTAATTCACCCAACACCATTGAGGCTAGTAGCTAAGTTGTGGGTTCCATTCCCACTCGAGGACGTGAAATATTTAATATTTTCATTTTTTCTCTCTGGTGTCGATGCAAAGCGCGGCGTTAAGTTCTGCCACTTAATACGCAAAGCTTCCAGAATTCGTCGCAAAGTGTCTCAACATTAATGCTACCCTGCTATGCGGGATATAGCGAAAACTGAATAATTAACTCTATTAAAAATAAGCATTAAATGATGTCACTAATTTCTTAATAATAAAAATAATATGATCTTGCGAAAAGCACTTAAACTGCAACCAACAAACAAATAAAATATTTTTTAGTGTGTTTCATATTTGATCGTTATGTTTACATATATCAAATATGTATAGATATATACATAATAATTATTATAATATCCCAAATTCTATCAGGATAGTGTAATTGTTGCCATTAGATTGGGATACTAGACATCAAACATAAGCATCTTATGCTATAATATCTATAATAATTCAAAACATAACCCAGCACAAACGAATGCTAGCGATATTTCCAAACTTTTTGTTTTATTTCACCAGAGTAGGGTATGAATTAAAAAAAAAATCAATTCCCGGCAGATGGCGTAAAAGTCGACAACTATCACAATATGTACAATCAGGTTAGTACCTGGTTAGTGAGGCCAGTCGTGGCGCAGGGGCACAAAGTGCGACTGTAAAAACGACTGGTTGTGGATTCGATCCCCACTCGAGGAGAGAGTTCTGCCACTCAACGCGCAATGCCAGAATTCGGCAGAAAGTGGGGAACGGAGTCTCTTAACTCTAGGTTCACTCTGCCTACCCTGCTGTGTGCGGGATACAGCGTGAAGCTGATTTATTTATTATAGGTTGGTACCTACTGCGTTAAACGTATGATTGTAACACATCTTTAAAACAGTATGTTTATTTACACTAGTATATTATTAGAATACACTGTTATATTATTAAAATATACTAATTATATATAATTAGTATATTTTAACCAATATCATTATAATAATGATACTAATAATATAATGGCCGGATATTAGCATTTTCATTTTGTGAGAACGTATATTATAACGTATAAATATATATAGGTAAGAATATTTATAACGTATAAATATTCTTACCTACTAATTTAGGAAAAGGAAAGTTATAAAAGTAATAGTGATGACTATAATATATGTGATATGAATATCTTTTATCTACTAGTGATGTAACAAATCGATATTTGAATGTAATGAAACCTAAATTAATGTCTCGTGTTTCGCAATTTGTGTGTATGTGTAGTAGCTGTAGACCTAGTTTGCTATCTAGCATAAAGTATCGTGTGGCACAGTTAAAATGTAGACATTTTTTTAAATAATATTTAATAGCTTACCGTAATTAAAGTGGTCAATTTTATTTTTGAAATATGTTAACATGATTTATATATAAATAAAAATAAAATTGAAGTGTCTGAATGTAATTTTAAAATAAGCGTGTTTTTTAAACACATTCGATTATAATTTTTACATGATAGTCTCTACTAAACCACAAACAAACAATTTTTGTCTATCTTACTATTTATCCGGGTGTTTGTGAAGGACCATTTTTATACGAACTGGAATTCTCGCGGAATCGAGTTTTACGGGACAAATCCGCGTTTTCCTTGCGCGCGTATCCTACTATCTATTTATATAGATGTGAAATAACAAAATATTTTTCTAAGACGGCATCTTTTGCGAGCAAAATCAAATAAAGTCCCAAAAGAGTTATAAAGTAGTATAGACCCCAGTAAAGATAATCATATTAAAATATTCACTCAATTTACCTTTAATACACTTAATTAATATTAAATCAATATTCATATATTTGAAGTGGGCGAAACCGCGCGTGGAAAGCTAGTTTCAAATATTTGAATACTTACTAATTTCTAAAAGTGGCGTACTTAAAATAAATAAATGTTGAAAATAAAACAAAAGAATAATAAAAAGAGAGAACGCTTAATTTGTTTTTCAATTATACATACTTTGCGCTTTCTTTATACAGGCGACACTTCCTGCGTTACAAACTGGCATTTCTGGACCATCTGTGTTGAATATAAACTTTGGGTTAAAACAACTTACTTTGGAGATGTAGGGTGTTACAAAATAACGCTGTTTAATGTTTTTTATAATGAACATTTTAATTTCTAAATTTACTTAATAAAAACTCTTTAAATAAGTACCTCTTGATTTAGTTTAATTAAATTTAGTTTAATTAAATCTTAGATAGATTTAATTAAACTAAATCAAGTTTTTTTAAATTTTTTTTTTAACTCACGTGGCATGCCGAAATGCACACAGCCACATCTCGCATAAGTGAACTTAGTTAAGCATTCCATTTCGCAATTGGCTTGCGTATAAACTTTAAAATATTGTAGGTAGCGTTCACTTGGGAAATAGCATTGGCGTCTGTAACAAAATGGGTTCATACAAAAAATATATAATTATATTAAACTGAGACGGTAAGCTATATGTTGATGTTTCATAGAAATCGTAAGAATATTAAGTTATTATTTTTTATAGCTCATTGTTTATGGAACATAGGGGCTAGTGGTGGCGCAGAGGCACAAGTGTGAAGTGCGTATACGCGACTGGTTGAGGGTTCGAGTCCACACTCTAGGAAATGAAATATTTATCTTAATTATTAATATTTTTCATTTCTTCGCTCAGGTGTCGCGGCAGAGCGCGGCGTTAAGCTCTTTCAGCACAATCCCACCAGAACTTGGCAGCAAGTGAAGCTAATTTATTAATTTATAATTAGTACAATTCTATTATAAAAGAAATTGTCACAATGCGATAATATTTTACTATAAATTTTATATTACAGGTTATTTCCAATAAAAAATAATAATCAGAAATGTCACCTACATTTCTGATTATTATTTTTTAAAATTAAAACGTGCTTCTCAGTCAGAGGCGGAGTATCGAAGAATAGTTAAGAGCTCTCGAACTCCACGTGATGAGGTCGCAGTTCTTATATTATATATTGAGAGCTATATTTTTGCTATTGTTCGATATAAGCTTTTAATGTGTTGTATATGTCATTTTAATATCATTTATTTCATCGTAAATCATTAAAATAAACATTATATCGTTCAATTTAACTTTACAAAATTCGATTCGTCTTTTATTATGAATTGTATTTTAAATATATCAACAGAAAAAAATATTATTATAATATAAAAAATAACTTTATAAAAACATATAAGTACTATTGAATTTTGTACACAAATTTTATTAAGCTAAAGTACCTAGTCGGATCATAAGGCTTCAGTCCTTCTGATGTGGTCATCATTTTTGGTTTGACAGCAACAACTACTTCCTGAGATAGAGGAGATCTAAAATATTGTTGTGACAAACGCGGCAGCTCTGCTGGATTGTGCAATAGTACCTGCGTAAGTGATATTTTTATGTAAATTGAGTCATATGTAATTTATAACAGTTTTAAGGCAGTAAAATATTCTAGTACAAAGTATTCAAGTTGATGTAAGTAGGTATATAGATGAACTTATCTATTTATTTTAACTGCTCTAAACGGTAATAAAAAAATATCTATAAAACTAAATATTTTATCTATATAACTATATATTATACAATGACGCTTTTAAGCTGCACGCTGTTTCCCGCATACGGATCCGGATTGTGCCATGTGATCCCGACCTAGAATAGGATCATCCTGGTGGTGTCGTAAGAGGCGACTAAAGTACGTGTGGTAGAGTCACGTCG
>DWAP01004626.1:0-10807 GCA_018230625.1 Heliconius eleuchia | reverse complement strand
CTGCCGAATTCTGGAGGCATTGCGTGTTGAGTGGCAGAACTCAACGCCGCGTTTTACTTCGACACCAGAGCGAAGAAATGAAAACATAAATCTAAATAAATATTTCACTTCCTCGAGTGGGCATCGAACCCACAATCAGTCGGTTTTACAGTGACACTTTGTGCCGCTGCGCCACGACTGGCCTGTACACAGTGATGTGATAATATTAAATTTGAAACGAAATTTAATGTAGAGGGAACCTGGGAACCTAGTGTCAAGACATATCTTTCACTTTTACTAGTAACTTTACTTACGCTAGGTGGACCCATTAGACGCGGGCACGGACAACGGTTTCACATTCACAGCGCCCAACTGGCCGACGGCTCCACAGGGGGTCGCATATCGCATCACGTCTAAGTACCCATCGCACCCCGCTGGCTCCTTCTTCTACCCACACTTGAGGAGACTACCACCGATAGCCACTTTCCAGTTTATTAAAGTGAGTGTTATTGTTTTATTCAGTTACAAATTATGTTACCTCTTTTATGTGTATTATAGAAAAAATGTCATTTTTATCAATTTCAGTAAAAGATCACAATAATATAAAAACATTAATCGAATGTTAACATTAATTTGAATTCATTTTTCACTATGAATATTCGGTAAATAGGGGCAAAAAAATTATGCAAAAATTAATATTATATTTCCAAAATAACAGTGAAGCTACTAAAATTTTAAAACTATATTTCACTTTTAGATGCAGTATATCAAAACAAATATAAAAATTTATCATTTTCTCTAAATCGATCATATATTTTATTTAATTGTTAAATTTTGATTATTTATAATATTAAATGTAAACATAAAAAACGTTTTACCACTTTCATTCCTTAGCTCCGTGAATACGAGCTCTCGGAGGTATTCCACCGCGACAGCGACGACCGACGATACGACGTATTGCAACTCGACAAACTAAACAATAACAAAATAGACGTTTTAGACGGAAACAGGGCATTATCCATAGCTGAGGAAGTAGAGCGAGCTGAAGCACCGAGGATTTACTCTGAAGGATCTTTGACTACACCTGATAGCGCCTATTCTTATTATTCTATGTGAGTATTTAGGGCGGAAAATTTTAATGACGTTCAAATTAATGATGTTCAACATTCACTTTGATTTCTGTTTAAATTGATTTCTGTTTTGTATTAAAATTGGATTATAAAATCCAAATATACACTTATAAATTCTGTATATTACTTATATAAATATAAATTTTTAATTATATTCTACCACCTATATTATAATAAGGGTTTTTTATAATATAGGTGGATGAAAAAAAAAGATTATATATACCAACTATTCCCAAATTAAAAATATATCTAACTAAAATAAAATTAAAACCCAATTAACCCGTCAAGAAAACGACTACACAAAATAAAATTCCAAAAACGCCCATCCATCATCCAGCTCAAACAACACAACAACAGAGGAGCCGCGGTCAGCCAACGAGGTGCCAACATCGGGCCCGACGGCGAGCGAGCGCTCAGCGCTGCGGAGTCTGGCGCGGCGGTACCGCGCGAGGAGGCGCCGTAAGCTGCGCGCCGATAATGCTGATCCAGCTGAGCGGAGGAAGCGGAAAAGAGCGAGTAAGTGCTTATTAATAAGCGTCATAATTGTGGGTTCGGATCCTTATTTGGAGGATTTTTAAGATTTTTTTTATTTTACCGCTCTACAAGATAAAGAACGGCGTTGAACTTCACCACACAATACGCAATGCCTCGAAAACTGCGGAAAGTTTGTGCTGAACGGTGTGTTTTCTTACTAGTTTGCCTCTAGCTACCCTCCTCTTTGCGAAATATATATAAAACTAAATATTCGCATCCGGCTTAAGAATTTCATTTAAATGTGCAACAATAAAGACCGCAAAATTAAATAGAAGATACGACATTTTGGCCTTATCTAAAACAATATACGTTGGGTCAAATCACACAATAGTGAAATAATATATGTAATAGTGTTTTGCAGCGGAGTTCGAAATTGAGCAACTGATCTTTAAAATACAGAGAAGAAGAAAGAAGAAAACCGATTGGTTGTGGGTTGGATCCCCACTCGAGGAAGTGAATTATTTCTTTACATTTATATTTTCATTTCTTCGCTCTGGTGTCGAGGCAAAGCGCGGCGTTGAGTTCCGCCACTCAACACGCAAAGCTGGTAGCTCCAGTACTGGGCGGAAAGTGGGAAATGGAGTGTCTTAACACTTCAGGTTCCATCTGCCTACCCTGCTGTGTGCGGGATACAGCATGAAGCTGATTAGATTTTAATTTTTTATCTTAAAATCCAATTCCTTTAAAAGAACAAAATTTGATTTATAAATAACTAGGTACTATACACGATAGTCCAGTACATACAATATGAAAAAAATACATTAAATGACGTCCACAAAGCTAAACCTGATACAGTTGACTTGAAATTTCATAGAATAATTAATTCAAATCAAATTGACCATTATTCACTGCTGTATGAGACTAAAGCTCACGTACTCAAGTATTCTCTAAGGAAATATTAGTTTCATGCGCTATACTTGTGTGTATCTACGTATTGTGAGAGCTGCCAGTATGTAATTTCATTTGCTGTGTAAATTATTACAGCCATAGACTTCTAAAGCGGTCGTGTTATTGATGATGCTTATAACATTATATTTACACTCGTATAGTGTTTCAGCGTAGGTGATGTAAAATAAAATATTATATTTTGTTTTGAATTGAGGGTCCTTTAGTTAATAAATGTAGATATGCATATAATGCAAAATAAAAATTCTTAAAATAATTGTCTGTATACCAATATTCTCAGAAACGCTTTACACAATTTAAATACAGTTTCCAATACTGTATTTTGATAAAACTCCCTTGACATTTTGTGTTTGTTTTATTTCAATTGTTTCGGGAATTTAAAGTATTTTATTCTGCAAATAATATATATTATATACCTAGTGGATAATAATAAATCATATAACTGTTTATTGAATTGACTGAAATTTTATTGTTCAATTATAGAGATTATCTGTAAAAGGATAACTTTTGTATGATAAAATTAAAAAAAGTATATATTATAATTCATCACCTTCCCTTATCACCAGCTATGTTATCTAACTATTGTACTAAACAGAACAAGAGTGGATAGTAATAAATCATACTAACAACAATTAGTATTTGGACCGTCCGAGCCAGTCATTCCTTCATTAATCACAAACGTCTTTATATAACGAGCGAACGGAATTGATTATAGCCGAATTGCATTTACGACAGCTGATAGCTTCGATTCGGAACTTGCTTCTACTAACAGTAAATTGTTCTTTCGGTTATACATAAGTCCTATATTGGTAAAATTTCAATTTATTTATTTTTTACTTTACGTATATAAACGGCGTAAGCAGAAGAAGTCTAGTGTTAAAACATTCCGTTCTCCATTTACCATTCAATTTTTGAGACATGCGTAGCGCATCTAGATGCAGCGCTTTTTCTTGTTACCAGCTTTCTCTAGTATAAACGGATTCGTCAACCGTCGTGGATAAATTGATTTAGAACTTTATTGATATAATAATAAAGATATAATTGAAAAATATTTGATTGAATGGCTGTCAGTTAGTTTCCTTATCCAAAGATTTTTTTTCTCATAATATCATTTTCCTAATGTAGTTCTTTTCATTTTTTTCTGTTGACCCTGTAAAAAATAATTTATCATTACTAGTGTACAAGCATTAAAAATGTATGAGGTAAACAAAAACATATATTGTTTCCAACAGAGCTTCTTGACTGCCGCGTATCCGAATGGGGAGAGTGGAGTCCATGCAGGAACGACGGAGGCTGTGTCGGATCAGCTCTACGAACGAGAAGAATCATACGTCGACAAAGGCCCGGTGGTAACCCTTGCCCACCCACTGCGCAATCCCGATGGTGCGCCTTGAACTGCTCCACACCTATACTGAAAGACGATTGGAGAAATAACCTCACGTAATGTGATCCAAAGTATTCCAAATCCTTGTATTTTTCTTAAAATTTTATTTGTTTCTTCCTTCTTATTGTCCTTGTTTATTTTGTCACATAAACAAATAAAACAAATAAAACGACAAATCATTGAGAAATTCGATAGAGCGTTGTAACATAATAAAGCCAATTTCTTTCGAAAACGTTAATACACTTTCCTTATAAAATAATAGACCTATTCGAAAGAAACTAAATGGTTTTATCGAATAGCTACAGATATTGATAGTATTATGTATCAATTATAAATTAATTCCTTATACAAAGATTTCCCCTACCCTCGCCGCGTTTCAATAGACTACCTACTTTTTTAATTTCCCTTTGGCGTCTGTCCGTCCGTCCAGTAAAATTTTATTTGATTCCAATCGTATCATGCTAACTGATATTTGAATGTAAATTCGTGGTGTATAAAAATGTTTCATAAATAAATTCTGTATAAAATAATTTATTAAGACTGTCAGTGATTAGATTTCTGTTGTTTCCTGCTGTACCTAAGAACTGCTTCTTCTGTATTTAATCATTTTCATTTTATTTGTCAATTATCATTAGAATACTAACTTGACTATACTGAGATGTGAAATGGACGCATTATTATTATAACTTGTACTTCCTTTTTGTTACCCATGGAAATATTTCTACTAACTCATATTTTATAAGGGATAGAAATTTTTCTTTTATTACACAACTTGATAATTTACGTAATAAGGACAACTTTGCACATTGCTGACTGCACACGGTTGTCGAGACTTGAATAAACACGATTTACTTAGACAAGTATAATATTATTACAAATTATAAATGTTCAATATCGTTGCCTTGATATTCGCCTAATTAATTATCATTGAAATACCTAGTGAAGTTGGAGTTAAAATCAATAGTCCGCGTGTGGTTAGTCAATTAGTAGTGTATTCGTCTCCTAACGCTGGCTCCGTAGTTTGGGTCAATTAGGATCAAAATTTCACAAGAAAATATATATTGAAATCATGCCATGTCATTATCTCTAAATTTGAGTATTAATAGTTTTTAATGTTATATTTATTCAACATTGAGTTCCGCCTCTCAACATAATGTCTCGATTCTGGTGTAAAATGAAGATCATAGTGTCTTGACACTATTTTCTTGCTGCCTAAGAGAAAAATTGATCCAAAGCCGGAGTAAGCAGTAAATACATATCGCTTAAGTATTCAAACTTGTGACAGTTACTCAATAAAATGTAGTTGTTTAGGGCGTAATGACTCCAAAGATGCAGCTTTTATTTTTAATACTCCTAAGTGTAAAAACATAGTTAAGTCTGTATGTAGAGTAAGATTTACAGTAAAAGTGTGAGATAGCATTTTGCTTTCAATTTCAGTACATTAATTATAATATAATTTGAATGTTATAGGGATATATTTAATATAAGTGAGTCTCTAGTATGTATCTTTTTTAATTTACCTATTGTGTATCAGAAAAATCACTGTATATCAGTTAATATGCTTATTTATGCCAAAGAACTAAGCTTAATTTTGATATCACTGCATAAAGTTCATCCCAAATATTTTAAGTAAGTTGCCATCAATTTCCAATTGAAAATTGAATGAAAGCTTAATAATTTTTATATTGTATAATATAAAGAAAGTTTTTTAATCACAATTATTATAATCAATGTGTTTCAATTAAATGAAAAAAGTTTTTGCTCTACTTTATTAAAATCGTATTTGTGATTGCGACCTAAAAGTAAATGTCAGTATTGATAAGGCTGAAATAACAAAGAAGGTCTTCATCTGAAATTTGTAAATTATTTCTCTGAATAAAAAGTAAAAAATAAAATTGTTACATAGATCCAAACTTGTTAACCCTAGTGTACTGAGTATGGGTATTTTTTACAATGTAAATTATTCTGATTTCAATAATAAAACGTAATAACACAATTTGTCTTTTATTTGTATAAAAAAATATATATTTACATATAATATGAATGTGGGGGAGTACCCTACTGAGTGCGGGATACAGCGTGAAGCTGAAAAAAAATAAAAGCAATGACCTACTTGTTTTACATAACGTATAAATGTTTATTATACTTTGACTATTTCTAGTAGGACTTTATAATATTATACTGTCTGTATAATTCCATTTTAATATTTATAAATAAAAAATAAAATAACCTTTGCATGATTCTTCCAAAAAAAAAGAAATAAAAATTGAATAAAGAGCCCTATTATTGAGGATACGATATTTCTATACTTACATATATATGTTTAGAATAACTTGAGTGTCAAATTTATATGCTTCATCGGTACCCCATAAAATGGCATTTAATATTTTTCATATAAACGCAAAAAAAAAACAATACAAACCAACAACAGTGCTATATCTATGAACACATTCAATATCAAAGTCACAATATACCTAGCAGCCTCATTAACCGCTTTCATTAGCAGCACGAACTAACACTGCGCCTCTAAATCCATTCGGAGTTCTTAATTCTCCATTCACAGAGTAACACAATTACATACAACGCTACAATTGGAAAGTAGGACTATTCCTTATTTAACACGACCTATTTGGAATTGGGTCGGGCAATAACGTCTCTGTGACGAGTTTTTGTAAGCCTTGTTATACGGATATGCTAGACTTAGTTTAGAGTCAGCTACGTAAATAAAAGTGTGAGAAGTAGAGCACGAGGCAAGTACTGTTGTGTTTGTTTTAAAGTATATTTTTTAATGTATTCTTGCATTGTAACATTAATTTAAATATAATATTAATATAATGAACAAAAGACAGACAAAAAGTTGGTGAAGTTAACCACTTAGTTTCATAGTTCTGTAGCTATCACACTAAGTAGTTAGATATGTATGATAATATTTTTTTAGTATTTACTATTAAACAGTATTAGAATTTGAAGCAATTGCTTTTATGTTATGAAAAACTACAGGTTATTGCTGATAAATTCGGGCTTAAGGGAGTCAAATAAAACTCACAAATGTAGTCCGATGTTATTATATACGTTTAATAGGTAAGTAATCATTTTTGTTCTAATTTCGATGAAACTAAGTTGTTTTGAGTAATTTAATTTCAATTTGGGACAAAACAACATGAAGGCTTAACATTTTGAAAAAAATACGCAGAAAATGTACGAAGATAAAAAATTGGACAATTCTTGAATTAAATGTTTGGCTACGGCTGGTTCATAAATCATGTAACAAAATAAGGCTTAACTATTGGCGGGTTATTTGGTAATTAAAGTTTATTTTCAGAAACATAACTTTTTTTTAAGTTTGGAAATAAAAAAGACACAGAAACCAAATGATTTATTTTTACATTATAATTTATTTGCAATTGTAAATATTTTTTTAGATTACACAACATAACAATACGTAGGATTTGTAACCTTTATGTTAGGGAATCCAAATGAGCTACATTTATTTTCACTATTAGTACTTTCTTAAGAGATATAAATATTTTTCCTACCAAAAAATAAAATAAAGAACAAACATAGATTATAGGTAATAAATATTAAAAACCATAGAGCTCTTTTAATCAGAAAACGAAATATTGTTTATTCATTACAGAGTATTAATTAAGTATTTTTACTTAAAACGATAATTTATTGGTATTCGTAATAAAAACAATCATTGGACCGCTTTGGCGCTGTTCAATTAAAATTAATAAGGGCTAATTAGTTTTCGAATTTCCCTTTTGTCTCATATAATGGCATGACACTTGTTTAATGAAAACATTTAGAGTAATTTGTCGTTCACTTGTTTAATGTTCACGTGTGTATTGTGTGGGCTAAAATGTTATAATGATCAATAATTTACTTTAATAATGTTAGTGATGAAACACTTTTTCAAGTAGTTTTTAGATTCTATAATTTCTTGCATTTTCAACATTTACCTGAATGCAGCAATACACGTATCAGTAGAAAGCCATATAATCGCTTATAATTTAACACTCATAAACTTATTACAAATACAAGAAGTTTTTATATAATATTAAAAACCTACAAAAAACAAATTAAACACTTTCTTCTATTTTCATTCATATTATGATTAGACTATATTTCTGGCTTTATTTATTAGATTACGATTGACAGTGAAACCACCAGCCATCTGGTCTTACTTTGAGGTTTTAATGGATCTTGGAAATATTAAAACATTTTACATATAAAATCTTGGAAGTTCTACGTAAAATTATTGGGAATACTTATAACAATAATAAAAGGCTCCTGATTATTTTAAAATTTATTAAATCGTTATAATTATTTTAGAGCTTTTTTTATTAAAAATTCAATTTAAAAAAATTAAATGCTTCTGTGTTTTTTATATCTTTTGGCTAAATCAATCATACTCCCCTTTCGTCTCTACGCACGATATGTTGCACGGATGATACAATTCAATTAGTTCTTAGTGGGATTGAAATTAAACGACATGAGACAGTAATTGGACTGTATGATCACGGCAACATCTAAATTCAAGACGCTCGAGTGCTAATTAACTATGAATATTTAATATGTCAACCTATATCATGCATTAATATTAATGGAATTATTACACTTTTTGGCAAAGGCAATAATAACTTTGTAATAATATCTTGTCTTAAAAATGAAATCAGCTTTACGCTGTATCCCGCACACAGCAGAGTTCACAGAGGGTACCTAGTGTTAAGACATTCCGTTCCCCACTTCCTACCGAATTCTGGAGGCATTGCGTGTTGAATGGCAGAACACAACGCCGCACTTTCCCTCGACACCAAAGCGAAGAAAATGAATTTAAGTAGATATTTCATCTCATTCCCACTCGAGTGGATCGAACCCACAACCAGTCGGTAAAACAAAATCTAAGGCTTTACTTAAAAAAAATACTTATCAAATATAATAATTATTTTCTTTATATATAATGTAATGAGGCAGCAGTTACGGGTTAAGACTCAGTCAAAATCCTTGACATCTGATTATATACGTATGTATATAATTTATATATATGTAAAAACGTGATTTCTAGTCTTCTTCTTCTTATTTTTTTCTATTCGATAACTGGGTTATTAGACTTAGGTCCTACCATTCAACACTTATTTATCATGTGACTTACACGTATTATAAAGTACTAGCGGCCCACTGGTGACTTCGCCCGCATACCACCTATAATACTTTTATTATGCTGCATTTGCCAACAGATTGATACATTTAATCATGAACACTACGTGGTTATATGATAGGATGTCATTGGTAGCAAGAGCGCCCCCCGCGGGACTCGAGGCTAGGCTTGCAGCCTTAAGCGGAGCGTTGAATTAGTTTAATTTTACATTTTCTCGAAAAGTATATGTCCAAATTAAATGCTGTAAAAGCCGAAGATTGTCTTCATTAAATTTTCTTGATGATGAAATAACTTTCACCCGAAAGTTTAAAAAAAATGTAAAAATGTAAGACGACCAGATTTTAGCGGAAAATGGGAACAGAGTGTCTTAACACTAGGTTCCCTGTGCCTACATAGCTGTATGCGGAATACATGCTTAAGTTGGTTTATTTTATTTATTTAATAATAGGATCTTAAATAAGATGACAAAAGTATGTAGTTACTTTAACTTAGTATAATACCCACTGACAACCAAAGCGACACCTTCCATTATGTTCTCAAATTAATGATTCATTAATTTCTTTGTGCAGTGTCAGATGACCTCTTCTCTAAGGCCACGCCTAGCCCACATGCTACTAATTAGTCCTTTTATCTTGCAATGTTTCTTACTAATTGTTTTTATTGAGCTACAACTTCAAGTTCATTCACTCACATAATATATATGTATGTTATGTACATACAAGCTGCTTTTTTTTATAGTATTTGATATAATAATATTAAAAAATTCAACTGAAAGTCAGTGTAGTCAAATGTAGTAAAAAATAAATAAATATAATAATATAATTAAAATGATTTTGGAACAAGTTAGAGACAAAAAAATAAGAAAAATTACGTATTTTCTATCTCTCCCGCTCTTTTCAAATTTAAGAACGGATTTAGGCATTCTTGACGTCCCACTTTACCAAAGTAAACTGGCAGTAAATACTAATAGACTATCAAACGAAATTTGAGCTTACAATAATCGTGCTCAATAAAATATGTCCCAACTGTGCCATTATGCCATCAATGCCTCTTGTAAAATATCCAAACATAAATTCAAGTTCATTTTCAAAGGATCAAGATTAATTTTGTGGCGCAGGCGTACAAGCATGCGACAATAATAGTGTCGATTGTGTGTTCGATTCTTGGGGAGTATAATAATATTTAATATCTTCATTTCCTCGGTCTAGTAAGGAGGCAAAGCGCGGCCTTGGGTTCCGCCGCTTGACACGCTACGCCTTAATAATGTAGCAGAAAATAGGGAACGGAAATGTCTCAATGGGAAGCAGAGTGTCTTAACACTAGGTTTCCAGGTTTGTCAACCCCGCTATACGCGGAATACAGGTTGGAACTGAAATAAAAGATTTTGTATTCAACATAAGCTGAGTAACTGATTCCTGTCTCTTGACAGGTTTTTTTTGGGGCTAACTGAAATTAATTAGAAAAGAGAACTTGCTACAAGTTTTTACCTCGTAATAAGTAATCAATTTTAGGTCATATTGTCAATTTATTTAAATCATAAAACATAAACGTAATTTTTAAACATTTTTAAAGTGTTATTCCACACTCAGGAAAGAAAAATATTTATTAAGAAAACGTATAAAAATTTGAAAGTAGCGGGACTCGAACTAGTCGGTTTTCAGGAGGTGCGGGTTCAAGTCCCGCTACGTTCAAATTTTTATACGTTTTCTAAAT
>DWAP01004625.1:0-10808 GCA_018230625.1 Heliconius eleuchia | reverse complement strand
CCGCCGCCCGCGCCCGCCGCCGCGCTCGCCGCCGCGCTGTCCGCGCTCGGCCCGTCGGCCCGCGACGACGACGACCACTCCGCGTAGGCTCAGTCGTCACAACATGTGCGGGTTCGAGTCGAATGTTTATACCTTTATTAAAAATATTTTCCTATCCTAAAAAAACCATGCCCATTGATGATTGATGTTCATGTTTTTTTATTTGACTAAGCTAAATTATATGAATGCGTTGCGTTGTAATCTCGAATTGAAATTGAACATGTTATTGCCTACTCCTAATGCCATAACGAAAACCAACCGATGTCACAGCACTGTAACATGGAGTCCAACAAATTCAAATTCGCGGAAAATTTTTAAATGTATAAATTAAATGACTTTTATTCGGCATTTATAGATTGTATAATAATTTAATCTATACAATATATAATACATCTAATAAAATTGTAAGCAATCTGTTGTCTGTAAATAGGAGATATATAAGAAAATTTGTCATTGTGGGTATTCGAAGTAAATCGAGGGAATAGAACCCAAAACAATGTTTTTTTAAATTTTTTTGTTATTTGTCTGTATGTTTGTCCACGCTTATCTCAGAAAGGGCTTATACGATTGAAATGCAGTATTTACTAATGTATTTTTATTAACTGGCTAAGAAATGCTTTATTAACTTGTTGGTTGAAACTTTAGTATTCAGTGTAAATTATATTGTCTTATTTTTATATAATATTTTATATAATGCTTTATTAGGACTGCATTATGATTTTAGATACTTTCCAAAAATATGTATAATTTCCCACTGTACCAGAAGATACTGGCTCGGAAGAATATGCATAATATGACACAATGTACATAAGAAGAAGATCCATGTATATTATAATCGTGTTGATTTTGTAGATTGTAGTGTTAGTATACATATGTATTATATTTTATACAAAAAAAGCAACATACCTTAAAAATATTAAAATGTTTTAAAACTAAATATATCATTTTAAATAAAAATTATTTTATTTATCACACATTATTTACATATAATAAAAAAAAGCCAGTCGTGGCCCAGGGGCATAAGCGTGCTACTGTCAACGCGAAGTGGTCGTGGGTTCTATTCCCACTCGAGGAAATGAAATATTGTAAGTTTAAATTTTGTCGCTCTGGTAACGAAGCTAACCGCGGCGTTGATTTCCGCAACTCAAAACGCAATGCCTCCTGAATTCGGCGGAACGTGGGGAATGGATATATAATTTTTTATAGTTTTCTTTATTACACAAAATAAAAACGATTCAATTATCAAATAAACATTTCTTTAATAAATATATTAATTTTATATTTTACATAAATATTGAATCGTGGCGCAGGGGCTCAAAGTGTGACTGTAAAATTGACTGGTTGTTGGTTCCTACTACGCTCTAGAAAATGAAAGATTTCTTTTGATTTATATTTCGTAATTTCTTTGCTCTGGTGTCGAGACAAAGCGTGGTGTTGAGTTCCGCCACGCAACAAAAAAAAAACATTAAACTAAAATAGAAATATAATGTTTTAACCATATTATGCTGTCTCATAACTGAGTGTGGTCTTAATTTATTTTTTATTTTTATTTTTAATACTAAATTATTATATATTTTTACAATTTTTTTTCTGCTTAAATCTTTGCAAGGGGTAGGTGTAAAGAGTAGAATGCAATCGTTTAAATACTTAGGCTAAATTCGGACAGGGAAAACCAGTGTTATACCAGTATGTTACCCAAACATATGACCTTAAATATATATATAAATTTGGCTAAATTAAGATATCTTTTTACTTTTTAATATATATATCTGTGTTAGATTCACAATTTTAACAAACATTTTAATTAGCTATGGGCAAAAGAACAGATAATAAAATAACAAATAATTAAATAATAAAACTTGTATATTTATTTTATTTTTTTATCACCCCACTTTGTTGCTCTCATTGTTATTCCTTTAGTGTGAACGTCTTTCATTATCGGCATCGTAATAACAAAATGGGAAAATTTTCAGTCACCAAGTAGTCATCCTCAAATATTACAGCAATATTCAGTTCAAACTCTGAAAAATAAAAACCATTATGTCAGTTTCTTTATTAATATTATAATCAATTTCTTTACGTAGTTGTTTAGCCCTTAACCTAAAGCTACAACTTCAGAAACTATAATAATATTTATCTTTAAGAAATTTGGTAAATAGTTTTTTCAATTTATAAGTGGCAATTCTTTGAAAAATTTAAGATTTTTGTTTAAGTACATATACATATGTCAGCAAACTCATGTATAAAGATAAATGTGGGGGAAAACAACTATAAAACACCCAAATTTTGGTATTCTCAAAATTACAAGGTATTTCTTTTCCTTTGCTGTATTTCATAAGGATTATCGAAAATAGTCCCTCTAATTTTATCGACGACGACGAATAATAAGCAACTGTCAGGTTAGGCCGATCGAAAATACATACTTGTGAAGCAGCTTTGAGAGTAAGTTACCCACAGTTTACAATTTTTATAATTAAATTTTTAACCTGATTAAATTTGAATTTTCAATGTTTAAACTAAAGTTATTGTGTGCTATGGGGTGACCTAGAACCGACCTGTGTCCTGTGACCTGTGACCTGGTTAAATAACGAGCATAATGGTGACTCGAAAAAGACTAAAAGAGTTTTCATTAAACCCTATCAAGACAGATACGAAATAAATGAGAAAAGACTCTTGTAAGACTCTGCTTCAGCATAGGGGACTCGGAAAACATTTGTTTAAAATCCTATCATCTAAATCTTAAAAGAATTTATGTAAATTGTATATATGTACCAAATAAAAATGGTTTACACAATTAGAAGCTGTGAACACTGTGAACATGATGCGCTCCCGGCGGTCTGAGAGAGCGCGAGGACGCTTACCCGTCACGAGAGGCCGTGTTAGCAAACTCGTGTAAAAGAGGTACATACGTTAAAATGAATATAAAAGCAATGGAATTGTGTCAATCGGGGGAAGAGAGACTCTCGTTTCGGTCGCAGAGCCACATTGACATCTCCATGTCCGCTTGGCATCACTACTATCATCGTAAACAGAAAGCTAATAAGTACATACACGTAACTCAATACACTTTGAACACACTTCCAGCACGAAGACGAAGAGAACCAGACCTCGAGCCCGCAACAGCGACATGGTGTCGTGAGGGGCAAGCTATGTCAGATAGTTTAGTGTAGTGCACTGTAGTGAGTTAGTGTCCGACTACAAAGGTAAGGGTCAATTGTCGTCAAAATGGTTTGTGTAGACTTGAAAATTTGTTGGCGTACCCCAACATGTGCCCGATGCGTTAGAAGAACTAACGAAATATGTTGAGAACGATAAACTAGCTCAATCGCCGCAACTAGATAATCGATGAGATGGAGGACCAACCCGACGAGGCCGACACCAACTCGGACGAAGACAACTGTCTCTCAACAAAATTACTGGTGGCTACTTACTTTTTGCAAGTACGTCTTATTCCTAGTTCACAGCAGTTACCTGGAGTAACTATATTTAGTAACTATAATTATACCAAATCGTAAAACTAATATTACAATATTACTGTTACAATTGAATTATTACATATACTGGTATAGGTTAGGTACCTATCTTAAAGTAGGGCGTGGCGGTGGTGGGGCAGGTGAACAGGCGCGGCAGCACCATGTGCAGCGGCAGATCGCGGGACCGCACCACGTCACCCGCACCCACCTGGATGTTCTGGATTTCTGTTGCTGAAATATATACGCAAACTATATATAAAAATGGCAGTTGAGGCTTGGAATGATATAATTATAATTCAACGAATCAAATGGGGTCCCGTGTTTATTTTATTACGGGACTAAACGAGGACAAAGAAGAAAGATACACGTGGATAAGGCCCGACATGCCCCAAATTCGAACAGAGACTCCAGAATTGACTCTCTGCCTGACCTACTTGCACATACATCCTGGAATAAACAAATCTACTAAAAAGTAATAAAAAAAATTGAAAATTACTGTAGCTAGAAGTAATATTCAGCTGTGAAACTAGATAATATAAAATAACAATGATGACTTATACCATCTTTAGAATATTCTTCAGTACTTCCGCAGGTCTCCACACGCACGAGTTGCAGCTCTATTGACTTAATTGGAACTGAACACTCATCTACTCGTATCTGTATTAAAAAAATACACAACATCAATGCGATTCTGTAAAATATATCAATAATCAATCATTCTTTGTTTTTCTATCCTTATGGTTATTTTTTTTATATGGGACCACTATATGATATATGATACACTATATTATGTTTACCTTTGTGCTTTCCTCGAAAAGCAAGACTTTGTATTTTTATAACATATGTCAAGTTAGTACATAATCATTATTAATGTACTATGTCATAATCCAGAATGTATGAGAACAGCTATTTTTTGCTTTATTACATATGTATTCACAACAAATAATTTGTACTTTTTGTAACTTTAATACTTTCTCTAAACTATTCGCTTTTTTGTCTTATGCTACTTAAACGGGTCTTAGTATTAGACATAATACCTTTTCTTCAGTTATTTTTAATCGAAACTAGTTTCGATCATTTTTCCGTATGATACGGTACTATTGACTATTTTTAATTAATATGCCTATTTTAATTAGCAAATGTAATTTTGTATTTAATTTTTAGTTTAATGTAATTTTGAATTTAATTTTGAAACTGAAAAGAAACTTAAGACTCAGCACAAAGAAAACACAAATATAGATGAAGATAATGTTTTTTAGCACCATGAACATCAAACGTGCTAAACGAATTGCCGTTTGATATTGATAAAATAATGATGTTGTATCTACAGTTGATAGCTGTAAAGTTATTATAAAAGAACCTGGGTTGTACTAATTACTAACGATTATGGGGGGCTTATGAGGGAGATGGGGAATAGACAATTAGTACTCAAGTTCTTACAACTTTTTTGTTTGTGTAAATTATTTTGGCTTGTTTTCAATTTTCAATTTGCCAAAAAGTTTTCTGTTAAAAGTTTTTTTAAGTATTTTTTATGCTGATTAAAAACATATAGTATACAAATAATAAATGCACTATATGGCCTAAGTGTAAATCCAGTGCATATATCTGCAAGTGTCTGTTTATTTAATGAAATTTATGAAATTTATGTAAGCACTAATAAAACAAAAACACTCTTGCAATGTGCTTTAAATTTTAAGATATAGTATAACATATGGCTAGTAACTGTCTTTTAATATTTTGTATAGAGAGTGATATCTTTAAGGTTTTTGTTAAATCATTACTATACATCATAATAATAAACAACTTTGTAAAGTCCTACAAATTATTTGTCCTACTCAGTTTGTGTGTAGGATCAAAAAAGTCTCTAAGTTTTCACATATTATCAACAATTCAGACACAATATTCTGTAATGTATAAATAGTTAACAACAACTATTCTTTATGGTTTGCTGGTTTGCTTGAAATCTTTTCAAAATTTAAGTTACTTGTCAGCTGTAAGATAAAATCAATCTACCACTGACCTTCCCAGTAAGAGGCCTATCAAGTGCACACACAGTAGAGTCTATCTCTGCATATAGCTGGAAATGTGGCATATTCCCTCCCGCTACTCCACCGCCGGCACTGCGCAATGTTGCTGGAGTAATCTCACACCTCACTGGCTTTACTACTGGACGCTCTTGCTGTATAAATGAGTATTTTAAAATATTGTTTGTATGGAAATTATTATACATTTTTTATATATACCTGATATATATATATATTGAGGTAGGCACTAGGTACAGGCAGTAGTGTTAAGACACTCCTCAAAGGCAATATATTGCATAAGATATGTTGCTCATTTAGCAATAAGGCCAACTTTTGTACTTATTTACATGATTCTTTCAATGTTGTGATGTTATATATTATTTCTGTACAATAAAGAGTATTTTAATTTACTTCATATTTTATTTTACTATACACTCCATTCTTCACACATTATTTTCCAATTTTCAAGACATCACCTGTTGAATGACTCTATTTGATGACAAGCTTTATCTTCTTACCAGAGCAATATGCAGCACCACCATCTCTAATTGTAAAGACAACTTTTGTGAATTCTATTCAAACTCAGTGAAATAAATTATTTCCATTTCCTCACTCAAAACTGCTACGGTGGAAGGCTCCTAAAATTCAATGTCTTTAAAAAATGTGGTGTACAGGAGAAGTCTTAACACTAGATTCCCTATGCCTACCCTGCTGCATGCGGGATATAGAATGGAGCTCAAAAAAAAATGAATACTTCATACTAACATGCTTATATTGCATAAAAAACTGGCAACTGGTATTTAATGGTTTATTGAGGAATGATCTCTTCATACTACATTTTAGTGTATACATAACATTCACAAACACTCCGTGGTATGTTTCCAGAAGGCCCGGACTTGCAGAACTCTGACGGCCAACTAGTGGCATTTCAAAAGGAATCTCTGTCACTCCAACTGGTATTTTACCAGCCGGGGCAAGTTCTATTGATGAATTAACCAATGTTATTGGCTGCAATAAATAAGACTTGTTAACGTTAACATTATAAATATACCAAGAATTGTATAATCATTTTAAGACAAATGATACCTTAATACCATTAGAAAATGCATCAAATATTCCTGCATTTTTTGAGCTTAATTGAAGATTTACAAATCCTTCCATATTAAGGATAAGTCCTTCATGCCTTAAATCTGTCGAAGTGTCAACAGCAACAACACCAGCTATTATTTCCTATAAAGCACGTTAATACATATTATTATTTGATAGCTATTTTAATTTTAATCCATCATTTTATAAATAAAGGAAACGTACACCCTCATGATAAATTTTATTGGCTCTTTTTAGGTTAATAGATAGACTAGCCGACATCTCTATAAAAAGTAAATGTTCTAAAATAATTTATAATATAATATATTTGGAAAAAAATAATCCATAGGATCCACGATATACTGTGATCTATACTATGGCTAATGATAATATTTACTCTATGAGTTTCTCTATTTATCAACTAAATATTATTTTTTATGCTTATTAGGCTTGTTTTTGTTATATATTTTCTGACGTTAATGTAATTTATGTTTATTATAGTAATGTGACATTTCATAAAAAGTAGCTGTCACTGTCAGACTAAATTGAATTATCGTCACGGAATAAATGATTGATAATATAAACCTATTTTATATTACCTACTTTATATTACCTATAAACCTATTATTCCTTTATTTAAATACCTCTGACATATTAAAGCTTATAAACATTAAAGGCCAATCGTGGTGCAGAAGTACAAAGTGTAACTGTAAAATAGACTGGTTTTGTAAATGTTTTGGTAAATGGAATATTTAATTAAAAGTATATTTCCATTACCTAACTCTGGTGTCGAGGCAAAGCGAGGCATTGAGTTTCGCCACTCGACACGCTATTCCTCCAGAACTCGACAGAAAGCGAGGAACAGAGTGTTTTAACACTAAATTCCCTTTGCCTACCCTGCTGTGTGTATGTATATGGGATATAAATATAAACCTTAAAATCTTTACAGTCATGATCATGATTTTGTAAATCATAAGTAAATTTTACAATGGTTATAAACATTTTTTTTTCGGCAAGCCTATTCGATCGTGTGTTATGCTAAACATCTGAGAAAATTTGTAAAATGTCAGTTGTTTAGTAATGTCCGCTTGTGGCGGGTGCATGTGAATGAACCTGATTTACATTTTTACGATTTTTATTTATTTTATAAGTCTATAAATATTTTAATCGTACAAAACTGTTTTATTGAGAGGTTTTCTATTTCTCCAAGTGGTGTGCTAGTGGCGTAAACTCGATTATATCGACTTAAATAGGCAATGCTGCCCATAAGTTCACCCCGAATGGATCGATATCGGTGACTTGGAGCTTATTTTTTATTTTGTTCGTTGACGGGGGTGGTTTAAGATGGAGAAATCGGCACGACCACGGACGGCTCTGAACGAGTGTGTCAAAGTGGTGGTGCGATGTCGGCCGCTCTCGGACCGGGAGAGGAACGAGGGCCATGACGAGGTGAGACATGGTTGCTTTGCTGATGTTGAGACTTGGGTGCCGCCACCCGTCGTGGCTGCGCGGACGTGGTGCGTCAACTATCTTAGAGATTTCATTAGTTTTTTAAAACGTTGATTATATTATGTTTTGATTTACTATTAGGTATTTTATGCATTAAAGATTATCATCATATGAATGTTCTTAATTTACGCGCAAACAGACATTTGTACATTTCGAAAAATTTATCACTTCTTTTTAACACTTGTTCAAATTTGTATTTGCAATAATATAATATATTTTGGGGTGTTTCATGATATTACTTGAACGTGATTCATGCGAGTGGGAAGTGTCTAATAAAGCAATACGTACTACGAGTAGGCTTGTATTAAGTATTTATGAAGTACTCGTTTCAAAGATTCGCGACTTAATATCTACTTAATAATCCTATTAATTAAAATTATTAACAAATCTTATTAATACATCCTAAATCTATATCGATGCAATAGATTTCATCGTCTTTTGTGTGTTGTGAGTAACTAGGAACAACAAATGAGTTCGTTATTGATTTAGTGAATCATGTTTACAAAATGAGCTAGTTCTTTCAGGCAAATTGCTACAAAACGCATCGTACAGGTTATATTTTTAAAGACATTATTTGTAATTTCGTATTTACCTAGATAAACATATGTAAACAAAGCCAGTCCTGTGCAATTTTTAACCGCATAGCAAATTTAAAATTAATAATGCTATTACGTAATTATGCCTACATGGCATTGAAATTTAGTATACGTGTATATTACGGTCAGTTTCAGTTCCTTATAGTTAAACATATCAACTATTAAAATTAAAATCCTAGAATATGCAACAATTGTAACATATCGTGCAAACTTAAAAAAATAAATTAACTGAGCCATATATCTTAAAAAAAAATATTGAAAATAGAGGTCTATTGTGACGCAGAGGAATAAAGTGTGACTGTACTGTTGTAGGTTCGATCCCACTCGAGCGAAAGGAAACATTTAATATTTTAAATTCATCGCTCAGGTCACGTCACGCAGTGCCTCCAGAATTCGGCGGAAAATGACGAACGGAGTGTTTTAACACTAGGTTCCGTCTCTCTTATATATATAGATACAACGTGACGCAAAATAATATATTGAAAATTGAAAATAAGCATTGAAATTATTACCAACATTCCATAAAGAAGGTATAACTATACCTATATATAGTAAAAAATATGTTAGGATAATCGCGTCAGATTTTAATTTTATCGAAAACTTTAAAATAAATATCTACTACAGTAAGTTTAAAAAATCGTGGCCGGTCCGAAGTTAGCTGTAGAAGGCTGCGCAGATTTGATTTAGGATTTTTTTTAGATTTGATTATTTTCTTTCCGGTTGAACAAAGTGCGAAATTTCAGAAAACCTAACATCAGGGCGGCCACGACTACTACTACTTATTAATTAGTAGTAGCAGATTTTAAAGCTTAGCTTGTTTGTAGGTACTATTTCTTATTAATAAATAATAACACGGCCTGTATGCCTAAGCCATGGTCAGTTTCAATTTGCAAAAATTATTTAGGGGCAAGATCGCGTCGACTCCTCTCAAAATAAACGATTTTTCGCTTCAAGTGTTGACCCGTCGCGAGTCGTAGCTCGTAAGTAGGTGAGCGGTATTGTCCATACGCGGCGCCCCATATTTGGCATACCGCATACAGCACATATCATCTGGAAGGCGAGTGATTGTTACACATACGGATAGCCTCATTTCACACCACCTTATGTTTTAGTTATAGAGTTCTTTTTATTGTCACCTAGTGTGCCGACCATCTGTCGCCAATTAAGAAATACTAAAACTTTGAAGAATGCAATTGAATCCGTGTAAAATGACAATATATCGTCGGCTTCGTAGTGTAAATCTGTCAAATCAGTTTTTACTTTTTTGGTACTGTACAATTTTATATTATTCGAAAATGTAAGAAAAAAAATAATCTTTATTTTATTTCGTATACTAGAAGGACTAGTATATTTAGTAGAGAAATTGTAAAAATCTTATAGTACATAGTTTTTTTAAGATACTTATTGTCTCTTTTGATAATTTGTTTAATTATCTTAGTCAAGCTAGCAGGTTTACGCTGTAAGTCCAAATTATGAATACTTGGCCCTGAATAAACATTAGTTCTTCGACATCATAATTTTTTGCCTTTGCAAATGAAAGCTCGGTGGCTGCCAAAATGTCAATATCTCCTAACCATATTGTATCTCATACGCATCATATTTATTTTAAGACTTTAATTTGCGTATAAAGACAATGTTTTTTTACTTTCCCCGTATGATTAATACACTGAAATAGTATTTTTCAATTAGTTTGTCAAAAAATATTTTTATTAGGGAGAGTTTTAATTCGAAATTATGGCCAGAGATAAGGAACTTTTGTTAATATAGTGCCTAGCAGAACAGCTCATCATTTGAAAAGTTAAATAAGACAGAGTATTTATTCCGAAATTTCTGACGAACTCTAATTTGTTTACTTTGCCTGAAAATTGGGGTGAACGACCTTCCAATTAGTACAACGTGCATTGTGAATGGTGAATCGTGACACTCACGCAGGATCGATCGTCTTAACACTGTGATTTTCAAGGGTTGTTTGAGGACCTGAAGTATGCTTCTATGGTACTGTTATGTATAGGTACAATAAAATAGAATTAATTATAATTAATTTATACTTGTTAAGTTTAGCAACTATTTGTATTCTCACT
>DWAP01004624.1:0-10810 GCA_018230625.1 Heliconius eleuchia | reverse complement strand
TAAATCAATAATCATGTATTTTAAGCGGGCGAAGCCGCGAGCGGGCCGCTAGTTTATAATAAAATCGTAAGGGATCGACGTATGTATGGTAAATATATACAAGGAAAAATATTGTTCAAAATTATTACATTTATCGTAATAGAACCCAATAGTAATATAAATGCAATATTCACTTTTCTATTTTGGCAAACTTCACTTAATGCTCCCCAATTGGTTCCCTTCCCAATAGGTTTATAAATAAAAAGATTATGTGAATAAAAAAGAAAGTATTTCACATGATAAAATAAATAATTATATAATAAAAGCAGGCGAAGCCACGTGGAGGGCTCTTGTAAAAATATATGTTACTGAAATAAACTTTTGGTAATTGATGTGTTTTACGTAATATTTAAAAATATTATCCTTATTGCTAGTAAACTTAAGAATCTGTCACTTACTTTACAATGTGGTGGTAATCTAGTGGGTAGCCATGACACTTTGTTGTTTTCAGTTCCAATACCAGTGAGCTGGTCGACGGAATCAAGGAATAACAGTAAGGGTTGTTGTTGAGAAGCCATTGTTAATAGTTGCTTGAAATGTGCCGTAAGAGGGACCAGGTCATCAGGAATGCTTTCGAAAGGTAGTGCGAAGTTATAAGATATCTGGAACAAATTTGGAATTTGTTTGTATTAATAGTGATTAAAAAAAATTGCTTCATATTTTTTTCGCATAGTAAAGTAGGCAGAAGGAGTTTAAAATATTTCTTTTCCCTCCCTTTTCTAGACATTACATGTGGAATGGCGTTCAGTCAAACGCTGAATCACTATACAAGATAATTAGTTACCTAGTAGAACAATAAGTTCTAAGCCTTAATAGATGCAGATTTTTAAAAAAGATAAGAGTGTATATACAATCTATAAACGAACGTTCAATTAATCTACTTATTATTTTATATATCGAATATATTCTAAAATCATGACCCCTTTAATTTTTATTAATATCTTTTTATGTACAAATACAGCTTAAGTTACCTGTTGGCAAATTGATATAAGTGTTGGTGTCAATGCGCTGGAGTCAGGAGTAGTTCCGAGGAACCTGATAATGTTAGTTGGTCGGACTTCAGCAAACCAATAATCTAAGGACATTGCAGAACTCTTCGCTAACAGACTAGTTTTACCACAACCACCTGTTTTATATAGAATATTAGTTTTGCTTGACATAAAAAAATACATAATTTGAGAGGGTCTATGATTAACGTTAAAATGCAAATTGTAGCTTTGGCATTATTAACTTTACACTATAAAAATCTACTTATATTTTGCAAAAAAATGAAGAGTTCCCGCGTTTGAGCACGATGTTAACAATTTCTTAAATTATATAATAATTAAGAAATTAATAATTAATTTTTATTTTTAATTTTATTAATTTTTATTTTATTTTTTTAATTATTTTTTTTCTTTCTTTCTTATTTTTTTGTTTCAACAATTTAAATAGATATTTTTCAACAAATCTAATTTTCAATTATGCTCTGCTGACTTTTTTACACGAGTTCTACGAGTACTACATAATTATGTCTATTTTTTAAATTACTTTACGATTCGAACAATTTACGAAATGATTGTTCTTTTTTCTGTTTAAAATTATTTTTCTACGTGAAATCAACATAACTGTTGTTAAAAATGATCAAGAACAATTTAACTCATTCTTATGTGTGCAGGACTCGCCTCAATTATTTTTTAAATAACTGTTTTGGGGTAAAAATGCCAGAACTATTTTTAAAACGTGTAGAAATCAGCTGCATGCGAAGGGAACTCCATTTTATTTGAGCCGCTGGAGATTGCTCTCCTAAGTTTACAGTTTACATTGACTCATTCTGCCGATTGGGGATTGAGTCCACAACCATCGCGTTTATAGTAAGACGCTGTGCCGGTGTGGTCTCTAACGGCTTTTTAATATTATTTATTATATATCGAGTAACAATAATTGCAATTACTTTATTTACCTTCACCATACAACACCAAAGGCTTATCAGAAATGTTTGTCATATAATTTTCTATGAAGTTCAAATCATCTTCTCTCCCGTGGAACACTTTGACGGAATTATTGCAAGCGTGCAAATGCTGGAGTATTTCTGTCACTATCTGTCCTTGAGCACTGCTGTCTTCTTTGCGCATGGCTCTTTAATTATAAAATTAACATAATAAATTATACAAAAAAAAATTATACAAAGTTTCATTTATAAATATTACTATCACGATATATTTAATGTGAAAGGAGGTCGGGCTCTTTCTTTTATGCATATACCATTTTCCAGTAAAATGAAGAGTGGGAATCGAACCCACAACAGTTTACAGTTTAATTACAGTTGTTAATTTTGAACAAACATAATTACCTGTCGACTAATTTAATGATATTTTTATAGAAATGTGATATAAAATGATTAAGGTATTCGCCATGTGTTTCGTTGTCGAGACCATCCCGTCCGATCCACTCCACTGTGTATCTGCAATAAGTTATGCTTTTGTAAGTATGTTTATTTCCGTTTGTTCCGCACATCCCAGGGTAGCCAGAGGGAACGTGGGAACCTATTTTTAAGACACTCTGCTTCCATTACGACTCGCCCGTTGCCTACTTTACGCCGAATTCTTGAGGCATATTGAGTTAAAAGCCGTCGTACTTATGTAAATAAAAATTTAATGATATTTTATCGAATTATATTTTATCGTTTTTTTTAGTTTCAGTTTTAAATTCCCCGCTACCCAAATTCAACCTTATTTTCAATATTGCTTGTTTTGTCTATGTTAACAGAGCGAGGAAATAAAAATAAATTATTCCTCTGAGTGGGAATCGAATCAACAACCGTCGCGCTTCGAGTCCACGCTGCGCCAAAGCAAGCTCAACATTTATATTATTTAATTAACTTTTATACTGATTACATTGAATACGGCTTCTGCGCTACATATAATTGATCAGTTAGGAAGCCCAACAATGTTTAATGGAATCAAATCATTATTTTACACGAAATTTAGAATTAATCATTTAATTTTCATTTTATAGCTTTTGGTTTTCTATTTCCACTTGGGATTTGGAGTATTATTTATTTTTATTAGAAAATGAATAAAAAATCTTCTTCAGTTGCAGGTTTTTTAAATAACTTAAGAATATTGCAAAAAAATACCGGTCAAGTGCGAGTTGAACTGAGGGTTCCGTACCAATTTCAGAGTCAAAGAGAAGTACAACTTATAAAAGTTAACAAACTTAAGTGGTAAGATAAGCGTACAACAAAGTAACGGTAATGTTTTTTCCATTTGAACTACGGGACCCTAAAAAGACGGCAATATAAAATTGGGAGACTTTTTTCTTCAATGAATTGCTCATATATCTTTTTTTTTAAGAAACACTTGTTGTGACTAGTATTATATCGTGATAAGTGAGTGAACTAAAAAAGGCTAGCGGTTTTAAAAATGTACAAATCTTGGACTGCGATACTTTTAATAAATTATACTTTATTAAAAAAAAATGTACTAAAATAAAATAAACTCACTTTTGTATATTTGTCGTTTCGATTTTCTCCGGTAACCTGACATCTCGTAAGTCGGCTAAAAGCTTAGAAGCTTCAGCGTCCAAGCTTCTATTGAGGATATCAACGAAATTGCTGGCTTTTTTCAAGTTCTGCAGATTTATATTGTTTATGTACCGTACGTACGCTAAACAGTGGTTCTTTGTGTTCTTCACGTTGAGAACACCGTTAATTACTTCACGTTCAGTTACTGAAATTATTAAATGAAATGTAAAAAAAATGTGTTTTTCAGCTTTACGTGTTTCCCACAGATAGCACGCACGGTAGGCAGTAGGAATTTAGTGTTAAGATTTTCCGTTCCCTACGTTCCGCCAAATTCTGAAGCTTTCTGCAGGGTAGGCAAAGAGAACCTAGTGTTAAGACATTCCGTTCTCTACTTTCAGTCAAATTTTGATGGCGATAAGTGGCGGTACACAACGCCGCTTTTTTGCCTTGACATCAGAGCAAAGAAATAAAGATATAAATTTAAATAAATATTTAATTTTCGCGAGTAAGGGGCTAAGCCACAACCAGCCGTATTTACAGTCACACTTTGTGCCCCTGCGTCACGAATGGCCTCAAATTATTATTAATAGCACATTTAGTCATTCCGGTATATTATTTGATTGAAAGTTACAAAAAAAATAAAAGTATGTACATATATATTGAATTTCGCACCTCGTGCATGGTTTCAAAGCGTGTTGAGTGTTAGTGTCCCGCTACGTTCAAATTATATAAATTTAAAGATTATATGAGGCCAATCGTGGTATAGGGGCACAAGCGTGCGACTGTAAATGCGACAGGATGTGGGTTTGATTCCCACTCGAGGAAATAAAATATTTAATTTCATTTACTCGTTCTGGTAACGAGGCAAAATGCAGCGTTCAATCATTCAACATGCAATGCCTCCAGAATTCGGTGGAAGGAAGGAATTATCCTAACACTAGGTTCCCAAGTCCCCTCTGCCTGCCCTGCTATGTGCGGGATACAGCGTGAAGGTAAAGATATATATATATATTAAGGTACGTCCATTGCAACTAATAGAAGATAATGCAAAAATGTTAAGATTAAAATAATCATAAAATTACATTACTCATATATAAGATTCTTATTGAGGCTAGTCGTGGCACAGGGCCACAAAGTGTGACTACAAAATCGACTAATTGTGGGTTCGATCCCCAGTAGAGGAAATGAAATATTTACTTACATTTATATTTTCATTTCTTCGCTCTGGTGTCGAGGCAAAGCGGGCGTTGAGTTCTGCCACTCAACACGCAATGCCTCAAGAATTCGGCTAAAAGTAGGGAACGGAGTGTCTTAACACTAGGCTTCCTCTGCCGATGCTGCTGTGTGCGGGATACATGCGTGAAGCTGATTTTAAGATTCTTATTAAATAAATCAATCTCTCATTACTTCGTTATTTTATACAAAAAAATACTTTATATTCTTACCTGACATAAAATAATTATGCATAGTATCCTTATCGATTTTGCCAGAATTGTACAATTGTAGGGAAGCTTTACGGAACAATTTCTGCATTTTATTGAGCGTGTCCCACCAGACCGCCTGGTCCTCCGCTTGAAGTTTCGGAACGCGCTGAAACCCAACGTTGAAGTTAAAATTTAAGTTTTAATATAAATTCGGTTAAGTTTTGATGGAATCTGGCGTAGTAATCTCATATAATATTAATATGTATGTGAACAATGTACATTTCGTCATATCAAATTCAAGAGAAAGTTAGATTTTTTTATTTTCTTATGAGACACTGTGTGTCGAGTGGCAGAGGTCAACGCTGCGCTTAGTCTACAAGAGCGGCGATGATGAAAACTTTAAATGTAATCATTCTCTCGAGTACCATAATGGTAACAAATTTATCTTTTGCAATAAAAATATAAATAATAAATAATTATTTAAAATATTTCTTCATGGATGGAATATAACCTAAAAATGTTAATATTTTCCTTTTAGCTTCTCGAATAGAATACAATATATTTGTATTCTGCATGTGGCATAGTAGATATAGGAATCCTAGTGTTAAGACACTCCGCTCCCTAGTTGCCGCCGAACTCAGGAGGCATTGGCCTCTACTTATAATAAATATATACAAAAATAAACCGAAAGAAGATTAATTTCGATTTACGAATGCAAAGGGAGGATTCAAATTAACTTTGACAAAAAAGTATCGATTATACTGGAGAAAAAAAGACGTGAAAAGCATTAGGACTTCCTGGATATGTGATGTAGTTGATGATAGTGGACGAGGCGAAAGAGGTAAGCAAAGACTGACGCTCTGTTCTCTCTGGCTACCTGACTCTGATTAGGAATAAATCGTAAAGCTAAAAAAGAACCTAGCATTACCTTTTTTTTATATCTACAACGATAGCACATACATAGTTTCTCAAATTTTTTTCATTCAATTTTTTTTTGCAATATGGTTGTTGCTTTTGAATAATTTTATTATTATCATGTCTATGAGCTTTAGTGACGACTGCATATATAGACTGATAAACACATAACGTTCCAATGCGTCGCACAGTCGGGTAAAGAAATACGAAGAAAACAAAGAAAATCACATACAAAACACAAAATAAAGCAAACACGGCGAGAGATAATTCTGAACTTAATCAATTCCCAATACTTAAGCTTCATTTAGCGAAATTTGATTTAAACTTGTTCTTGTTTCGAACAAACAACTTTATTAATTGTTCAGTGAATTGCTGATTTATTCACACCGCAAATTGTGTTTTGTAATGGACTATTATTACTGTAGAAAGTGAAATTATTGAAAGTTTTCTTCTGTGACTACGTTCACACTTATAGAGTTAAAGAGTGTTGAGAAGAAAAACAGAAAGCAAGCGGAGCAATTTTTAAGATATTTCATATTGAGTGGCAGAACTCCACGCTTTGTCTTATTACCAGAGCGAGGAAATAATCCATACCACCGAGTGGAAAGACGCGTCTCTTTCTGTTCTTTTTTTTTTAGCTATACTCTGAATCTTGCATATAGCAAGAGCCTACTTTAGAGCCTAATTGAGAACGGAATGCTTAGCACTAGGTTGTATAGCGAAAATGAAGAGTCGAAAATGAGACATTGTGTGTTGAATTACGGAGCTTAACGCTGAGGTGTGATTTATCGTTATCTTGTTGGAAACCAACATATTAAAGAATTCATTATTCAAAATATTAATAGTTTAATTTACCTTATTATTAAAATTGACAAGTATAGATGAAATAGGTTGCAGCACAGACACAGGTGGTACCGCGTTCGAATCCTTTTTGTACCACGTGTCCAGTAAAATGACGTCGACTCCGCCAGCGCTGAGCTCATCTCTCAGCATTTGTAATTCAGATGACAGAACGTACGTCGGTATTGGTCTGGAAATTTTTGATATTTTGTTGAATAAACATTGATATATTTATGAAGTCTCTACACAAAAATATGAAAACTATAATTATAATATTTTTTAAAATTAAATTAATTAAACGCAAAAAGTACCTGTATCCATATTTTTGTCCCAAAAATACAACAAAATTAGGACCCATGGATAGACGTTGACAATTCTTGATTTCCCGCATACACAGTTCTGTGGTCATGTGGTCGTCAGTCGCCTCATCTCTTACCCCCCATCGCATGTCTACCACCTAAAAGTTAATATTTATACTTCTATATTAATACTATAAAGCAGAAGATTTTGTTTCGTTGAACACATTACTCTCAGGAACGATAGGATCCAATTAAAAAAAAAAAATTGATAGAAAAGAAAAGGACTTATTAGGGGACTATAGTTTATATTATGTCACGTTTATACGAGTACGTCGGGTACATCGAATATAATGTGTCATGTGTCTTAACTCTTAGTTATTTCATTTGATCACGCAGGTGAAATTGAACGTAAGAACTAGTACTTAAGATTACCATCATAATCATCACCATCGTCATCGTCATCAGTGTGTATTTGTCGACTGCTGACATTGCCATTCTTTAATATATTATTAAACAATATTATTATCTAATATATGGAACAGAAGAAATAAACAAAAATGTAACTGAAAGTCTTAGGTATAAAACAATACGGCTAAAAGTACAAATAATTTCTAGACCGTTCCAATCTCAAAAGTATTATTAGAAGTTCTTATTCATTGTTTAATTGTCTGAGCCATGTTTTCTATTACAATATTGAACTATTTCTGAACAAACGCAGCGTTGGATTTGTAAACATATTAAGCTTAGTTCATATAGACGTAAAAACGACAGGCCCCTTTTGTTTTTTTTAGTATGTATGGCGTCTAATCTAATTCTAATTACAGGTGGTGGTTATCAGTTCAAATACTACTCGGAAGATATTTATGATCTAGTTAATTCCACGATGTTTACGTGAAAGTGTAAGTATATTCGATACTGAAGGAATAAAAAAAAGTTTTCACGTTTTCGAAGGTCAACAGAGGTCTCCCCCTAACTCTCTTACCAGTTACTTTTCCATCGTAAATCTTTTTTGCCATTCTTACATCACTCATTCGTTCGACGTGCCCAAGCCAGCTGAGCACGTTCTTTTTCATTCTCACCGTGATATCCTCGCTAGTACCTGACATTCTGTGTATCTCTTCATCGCGGATTCGATCAGCTAAGCTGACTCCGCATATCTTTCTTTCATTCTTCTTCTGTAATACCCACGTTTCGCTGCCGTATAACAACGTCGGTACTAACACTGCATTGTGTACTAGCAAACGCGCAGCTGTTCTGAAGTTTCGCCAGAATTAATAGAAAGATAGTAAAAGAAAGAAGGATTGATATAACATTAGTTTCCTTAAGGCTAGCCTTCTACATAATGGAGATGCATTTAGATTATTAAAACCACTCTTTTATTACCTTCACGCTGTATTGTGCATAATTCAGGATACGTAGAGGGTACGCAGTGTTGAGACACTCCGTTTCCCACTTTACACCGAGAAAATTACTAGGAGAATAAAACAGTACTAGGTACTATACACAATGTAAACTTTCCTTATAATAACCAACAATCCCCAGTTGCGGGTTTATTTCTGTCGACGGAAGCTTACCCACGTGCTGTACTAAACTAAACTAAACTAAACTAAAGCGTACAAGTACATACTATTCAATCCAGCTATGAAACTATAACGAAATTCCTACAGTACTACTAGTATTGATAGAAGATTCAACGGTGTTTTTTGTAAACTGCGGGCTATTTTTGTAATTTTTATGTAAATATTTATTGTGTATTTCATAGTTTGTGTTTACTTTTTGGTTATTGTGGTGCAGGTATGTAATGCGCGGTGAGCCCCTACATTTTTAGGGTTCCGTACCTTCTAAGAAAAAAATAACTCTTATAAGATCACTTTGTTGTCCGTCTATCTGTCTGGCTGTCAAGAGTCTTTATCTCAGACATGCTTGGAGATATTTACAGCCGTAGGAAAAGCGGAGAGCTAGAACTTCACAGCTAGCAGATTGAGATCACATCCTGTGTCGTGTTGGCATTATAAATTAAATATAATTTTATTTTCTTCTATATTTAACTAACATAGTCCTGGACAATTACGGCCTAAGTAACAAAAATATAATTTAGCTGATTTTAAAAACTTTTTTAAGTTCCATCAGTAATTCCTCGACATTTTGTCCTCAAAATACAAGGAATGATTGGTCTCTCCTTTTGACCACTTCCTCACTAGTGGCCGCAATAAATATAAAGTATAAAACGTAAAATTCCGTCTTTACCCGATCCCGTAGGAATTTCGGAAAATCTTCTCTTATGGTTCCCTTATACTCCTCAAGGACTATACGCCAAATTTTTGTATTTGCTTAACTTAATTTGATTGCGTTGTCTGCCAGTCTCTCAGTAACAGAAATTTTTTTTAGGTACAGATTAACGTGTATATATAGATTTCATAAGAATGTAATATAAATATTTATACTTGTAGAATTCCCAAAACCCACACTTTGTTGTTCAACAGATCGATGTCTTTAAAGTCCCTTTGCATTTCTTTGGAAAAATCTCGGATTCATTGAGGATTATTATGAGAGACAAATCAAAAGAATGTTAAGGGGAAGCTAACTTGTATTAAATATTATATTATTTAATATTTTTTCTACTATATTTTTTCAAACTTTTTATGGCTTTTACGATTCTATGTTATTTTTCTCGTATTCTTTGCATAATTTTGTATTTTTTCTTAATATGTCCTAGGGAAAAATCTTTCTTTTTTAGCTTAGACCTGTACATACCGCATATTGCACAGTAGGAGGCAGAAGGAATCTAAAACTCTTTGTTCTTCTACTGTCGGTAAATTTTCAAGAATTTGCATTTTGACGGCCACTCAGCACATAATGCCGCCAGAATTCGGCAGAACGGGGGATGGGAATTGCTTTAATGGGAATGGAGTCTCTTAGCACTAGGTTTCTATGTTTCCTCTGCCTACCCTGATAAGCGCGGGATACAGCGTGAAGCTAAAAAAATATAATAATAAAATGTATATATTATTCAACGTCTCTCATTTGGTGGATAAACTATTAAATTATTTACGTATGTTCTAGTTTATTTGTTTATGCACTACAAATATAATTATATTAAAACCTATTCTATCCTATTTTGAAATTGGCACGGAACCCTCGGCGGACAAGTCCGACTCGCATTTGACTGATTTTAATATCAGCATAAACGTGAACTTAAAAGTATGCAATTATTTTGGTTAGAGTATTATTATAGATTACAGAACTATCCCTTAAGGAAATCGAAGGATTTAGAGAGTGGAAGCGGAAGATATAAATTTTTATAGTATCTTAAAACGATCACTTGAATTCGAGGAATAGCAATATCTTTGCAAATAATAACATTGTATTTCATCTATTTTCTATAAAAGTTTGTTTATATTGAAGACAAGAAACTATATATTCCTGAAGGAAACAAGAATTGAACACACGCCCATACCCATTGGATATTGTCTATGAGCTCAAGCCTCTTATTTATTATTATTACACTTTATTTATATAATTACATTATATTAAACAATTACACGCAGACATATATAGATTATTTTATAAATAAATAGTATATAGTGAAAAAAAACCGCCGTAGTTGAAGAAATGAAGTGATGGATAACATTTAAACAATACAAAAAAAAGTCTCACTAAAAACTCGATGGTAGTAGGTTCAATTCCCACTCAGAGTAATAAAATAAAATAAATCAGCTACATGCTGTATCCCGCACAGAGCAGGGTAGGCAGAGGAAACCTAGTGTTAAGACACTCCGTTCCCCACT
>DWAP01004623.1:0-10810 GCA_018230625.1 Heliconius eleuchia | reverse complement strand
TCCAGCCACGCCGCGTGCGCGCGCGCCTCCAGCGCCGCCACGGCCGCGCGCCGCGACGACTCCTGCTCCGCCAGCTCCAGCGTCAGCGCGTCGCATTTCTCCCTAACGATAAGTATAATTAAATAATTTACGCTTTCTCCCTAGCAGGGTAGAAAAAAAGAACGGAGCGCCAAACGCTACTTTTCATATTTTAAAACATGACTAAACCTGTACCAAATTGAATAGAAATTAAAAAAGTAACATAAAAGTTTGAGAAACTATATTTCTTTGTTTACATTTTATCTCATCCATAGTTATATAACGGAGAACAAAGTCATGTAAAACCGATTTCTATGCTTACTATTTTGGATAACAAAATACTTTACAACCAATGCCTTAGTAGTAATTGTGAAACTTACTTATATCTTTGAACCTCCTGTTGCAACAATTCTATCTTCTCTACAGTGCTCGCTGACTCCCCTTGTTTGCTCAGCCATAACGCTTCCTTCGTACTTAATTCCCTTCAAATTAAAAATAATAATAATAATTAAAAACAAAGAAATCTTCTTTAAATAATAGTTTTAAGTAAAGGCATTTTGTTAAATAATAATAGTATAACATAAAACTTTGTATCCCGTACATGGCAAGTTAGGCAGAGGTGACCTGGGGAAGTAATGTTAAGACACTTTACAAGTAAAAAAGATACTTTAAATGAATTACAAAAAAACATACTTCATCAGTTCAGCTTCTCTCTCTTGGAAGTATTTCCCTAGAACCTCTAATCTTGTGAGAGCTTCAGTGGCTTCTTGGCTCGTAGCCTGGTAGGACTCTTTTGTAGATTTCAGTTCATCTGCTAGTTGTACCCTTTGCTTATTTTCTATCTGTATGTAGATTGTTATTACGTTAATACATTTTTTTTTGCTTTTTTTTCTATATTAATTAACAATAACAAAAAAATCTATGAAAAACAATTATAAATAAATCAAATAAATGAAAAACAATTAATATGTATTTTTTTACTATTTTATTAAGAGGTTATTATTGAAATACATGAATGAGTTGTGGCACAGCGACACAAGCCTGTGACTGTAAACGCAAGGGGTGTGGGTTTGATTACCATTCGGGCAAAGCGTAGCGTGGACTTCCGTCACTCAACACGCAACGCCCTAATAATACTGGAGAGAGCAAGGAAATGAAAATATTAAATGATTAACGAGAGGAAATCGAACCCACAATTTAATAATTGTATGCCCCTGTGCCAGGGCGACAACTAAAATCTGTTATTTAAATCTTATAGTTTAAATAAATGTATTTTAACCTCATATTTGCTCATAAATGTATTTTTCTCTTCCAGTGCTTTAGATAATTTTGCTTTTATTTCTGTGTGATCTATTAAAGACGCCACATCTGTATTAGATGATGAGCCAGTTTTTATTTCTTTTATAGCATCCTGAAATAAATTAAATTGGTTATTTTTTTATAATGTTTTAAATACATATAATATTTGTTAAATATACTTTATTAAGAAAATATTATTAAAACGTATAGAAATTTGATCGTATCGCGATTTGAACCTGCGCCTCTTTGGAAGGGCTCTAAGCGCTCTGACCAACTAAGCCATACATTCAGTTAAATAGTATCATTTAAAATGTGCAATAATCGTGAAAATCAAAGATCTTTCTATAAAATAAATAAGATATTTATAAAATATTCATAAAAGCAAAATAAATAAATGAAAATAACCTTAAGGGCAGCAATTTCATGTTTTTGCAATTCAATAGTGTTATTAGCATCCGCCAATGTCTGATTGAGTTCTTCAAGTACTTTTTGTTGGTTTTTAAATTCTTCCAACGACGTCTCGGCCGATACATATTTTAGTTGGAAACTATCTCGTTCTCGACTTACAGCAATTAATTCCTCTTCAAAAGCTTGTATTTTTCCTAGAAAGAGATATAAATATTGCAAATAAACCAGATAATAGCAAAAGTGGCTGCACTCCTTTTACAGGTACAGCATATAGGATAAAATATTTCAAATCTGTACCTAAAACTAAGATTCGACAACAGTTAAGGCGTAGGGTTGTTATTTTAATTTAAAGATTTATATCCGTATTGTATTACATGAGAGTAATGAATAGATACCACCAATAAATAACAATATCAACTACTAAACATCGTCACACTTTTCATTCTCTTCACCGCCGTTATTTACAACTCGATTACGTGAATGAGGCGTGTGCTATGTTGTCGCTTTGATAGGTTAATGTTTGTATGCGTCATTCGATTCAATTTTATTACTTATTTTAATTTTATAATATTTTATATGTATATTTCTATACTGAGGCCAGTCGTGGCACACGGTAACAGAGTGTGACGGTAAACGCGACAGGTTGTGGATTCGATTCCCTCTCTTCTATCTCCACTCTGTTTTCGAGGCATAGTGCGGTGTTGAGATACTCTGTTCCCATTGAGATAATTTCGTTTTCTATTTTCCGTGGAATTTTCAAGGCATTGCACATTGAGTGGTGAAAACTCCAAAAACACAAAATCACTTCACCAGTGTCACATTGTATGGTCGGAGGAAAGACATTTGGAGAATGGAGTGTTTTGACATTAGGGTTATCTTTGGCTAGCCTGCTATAAATAATATTATAATAATAATTTGACATAAAAAAATATAAAGAAATAAACACAATTACCATGTAATTCTGCAATTTGTTCTTCCGAATGAGCTCTTTCATTTAAGAGTTCACTTAAAGTATTTTCTACTTCACCCAATGTGTTTTGTAACTCCCCCGCAGTATTTTCGGACACTCTAAGTAATTTCTCATTATCATCTAAGGAACTTCGGAGTCTTTCGTTATTTTCTTTTAGTTCTTGGATTTCAGCTTTCAATGATTGCACCATGTCATCCATGCCGAAGGAACTGTCTTCGATACCAGCCAGCTTACTTTTAGTAGATGTGAGCTCCTCTTTAAGGATCTCACACTCCTGTAATTTAACTAGTTATGAGATAGCCATAATGTAAATTAGATGTTTTATATTTTTTAAATATAAAACAACTAATTTACATAATAAATAGTTAAGAATCAACTTTTCTAACATTAGTACATTATAATTCTGCTTGTTCAAATGCAGAAATATACAGTTACTATTATTAATATTTGAAAATATTGTAAATATTAAAAAAAAAACATTATATATTTAAAATATTATCTGGACTCCAGTGACATTAGGCAGTTTAAAATGATTATAGTCAACCATTTCAATTTCAAGATAATTTAGTTGACTGAAATTGAAGTGATTTCATACTTATATAGGAGTTTGAATTTTAATAAGAAACAATAAAAATAATGATGATTATTATTATAAAATATTGTGATTTACCTTTGTTGAAAATAGCAATTCTCTTTGGAGGTTATTTATATCACCAATCAATCTACCGTCTTGCCTTTTGCTTTCAATATAATAATAACCAAGAATAAATAGTACAACGGAACCAGCTGTGGTTAATAAGAATGTAAGAAGACGATTTTGTTTGTTGAAACTTTCCCCATCACAATAATCTTCTGTAAAACATGTTTCACCTGAAACATTATTAGAGAATTAAATTTTATACAAAATATTAAAACAATGTTACATAGGTATGGTGATTAGAACTGGCACATTCAGATTGTCATATTTAAAGGATAAGAATATTAATATAATTGTTTATCTAAATTTAAGTATAAATTATAATATGTTTTAAGTATAAATTATATAATGGACAGGGTAAGCAGGGGAACCTAGTGTCTCCATCCATATTGGTGATATTGTATGTAACTACTACTAAATGCCATACCTAGTAAAGAAGTTTCCTAAAAGTGTGGAAATGAAAAAAAAAAATCAAGTGGAGACTAGACCCATTGTGGTTGTAGCTTTAGTCCAGAACAGCTTTTATAACTAAGTTAAAATAAACCATATTAATTCATGTCATTAAAAGGAACTTACCAACTGAAGGGAAAAGTGCATTACTTTCCACTTTGGTTCCCATAACCATATTATAAGTGTCGAATAAGTACTTGAAAAATGAGAAACTTTCATCATTTTCAATGTGTATATTTTGAATATATTCTTGATTAAAAATTGGCTCAGGAGGTGATTCAGTAGAAGAAGGCCACATGTCTGATAATGTTGTATATATATTTGATATAAATCCTTCATTATTATTATTATCCTGATTAGGGGTAGCTTCTGTAGGCTCATTGAAAATTTCCTCTATTAAGTTTTCTGTAGACATTGTCATGTATTCTGTAGTCAGTGGAATCTCTTCTTCTTTGGGAAGTATAGACACTTTGGTTGAAGACTCTTTTAATGTATAAGCCTCAGTTATTGTTTCGGATAATTCAACAATGTTAGTTTGTATTTCAGATATGACACTTGAAACTTCAACAGGAGACTGTATCTTATTATCTGCATATAAGTTAATATCAGCACTAGGTATAGTTTCTGTATATTCTTCATAAGTATTTACAGGCACAGGTTTGTTATCCACCTTGTTTAAAGATTCTTGTTCAAAGTTTAATATTGGAATTGTATTTTCACTTAATACATCATTTATTTGGTTCTCAACCAGCTCACCATTTACATTTTGTGCATTATTCTCAGCTTCATTGTTACCAATGCCAATGGCTTCACTGTCAATTGTGGTATCTTCAGTTGAAGGTTCTTTAGGAATTGTATCAAGTTTTGATGTTAGATCAATAGTTTCCGCGGTGGGTAGTAGTTGAGGACTATTGTTTTGTAGTTGTGATAATGCTATGTTACTACCTAAATTTGTGCCCAATGTAGAATCTTCGCTATTGATATCAGATAAAGTTAGGTCTTGCACTTGCACTTTATCATTTAAATTTGATTCAGATGATATATTTTCACTATCTACAGCAATATCATTTTCTAAGCCTAAAGAGTTAGTGTTTGATACATCTTCTTTTGGTGTATTGGAAATAGGTGTTTCATAATCATCATTATTAGGTTCTTTAATTGGTACATGAGCATTTATATTTACATCAGGAATTTTCTCATCTACATTATAACTGTTTTGAGGTTCCTTTTCATGTTGTATATTTTCACTAATTATTTGAGAATCACTATCAGCAATTACTGAGTTGCTACTTGATATTATTTCCTGCTTTGGAATATTAAAATTTTCAGAAGCCTTTACAGTTGTAGAAAAATCTTCACTTAAAACATTTACATTATTAGTATCTGCGGAATTTTGGCTGTCAACAATATTTTGTTTGGACTCAGGATGACTTTTTAAGTCAGGTGAAGGAGTAGTACCTAGCTCTAAGGGTAAATCAGCAGATGATGTGATTAATTCTTGCTCTATTGGAGATGTTGAGGGTTCAGTTGTGAAAATTGTAGTACCTTCGAATACCTCATGTGCTTGTTGTACCTTATCAGGCTGTACATCAGTCTGTTTACTTTTTATTTGAAGTGGAAAGATTAGTTCTGCATTTGCAAGTTTCTTTGATTCTTTTAAAAATAAAGAATTTACAAATCCTGCTTTACCATTTATATTTGCATACCAAATATCTGGATGAGTTCCAGCTGATTTCATATAAATAATAGCGTCGGCATTAGCAGAGAATGATATAAGATCTGGATCTCCACTATTGTATTTCATTAACGTTTTTGCCTTGGATATTGGTTCTGAAAAAACACGAATGATATCAGTAGAAATTTTAAGGTCCATAATTCTATAAAAATATATACTATAACATAGTATTCATTTACATTTGCAAATATTGTTAACAAAACTTTAAACATTTACAATACTAAACAGATTGTCATTCACTTACGACTACAATCTTCATTTACACATCTAACTTTATCAGGTAATCTGCAATTGCATGACGAAATAAATAACATTAATAAACTATATTTAAGCACAGACATTTTTGCATTATTGTTAACATTCAATTATAAATAATAAATAATTATAAATAATTATTTAATAAAATTCACTAGCACAAGACGGTAGGCCACATCATCTGTCAATTTGACATATGTTTATTCGTTCGGATTTTAAGAGTACAGATTATATATTAAAAATGGGCCGTTAAACGCAGCTCCTTTTAAAAGCGACGCCTAGATACTAAAGCTAAATACGTTATTTGGCACGTTATCGTATGTAGATACTACGATGTAATTAAAGAAAGTTTAATTTATAAATTTAATTCCTGATTATATATCAGATAAGGACGGAAATAATTAATTTAAGCAGCAAATGATCATCAAAAATATGTGTACAGTAAAATGACCTCATTTTAATAGGAAAAAAAGATTTTAATTATAAAAACTGTATATTGTAATACTACTCCATAACTACAGTAACTACTACTAACAGTAGTAACATACAGTAACTACTACTTCATAATTATTGTTTACTACTAGTAATATTTTTTGGTAGGGGCCTGGATTTTAATGTTGTTTTTTATTTTATTTATCGGGGCAAATTTTGTTTCTGTTTCAACAGAGGCAAATGTAAGTAAAATTTTTAGGTTGCTGGTGCCCACCCGATTATTCTGGGGTAGACACAGACCACCCGGCTCCCTCTTCCCTTCCTACGCCCATGCACTTTGCCTTTGCACTGACACTACGTCATCTCCTCACTGTGAAAGTACTAGCACAATAGAACATAGGCTTGTGTCAATCATAATAACAGTTTTCTTCTATATAACTCTTTCTCGTTTCTATCCAAACATTTACGTTTCTATCAAACATAGAAACATTGTATATGTTTCTATTCACTCCAATTAATGTCTTTTGTCACCTCAAATATTATAACATATATAACAAAATTTACAGAATGGTAAAATCAGTCATTTATCACTGAACACAACGTTTTCAATAAAAAAATAATAATAATGAGATATAATCATATAAAACACGTTCCTGGTTTTATGTCTATTTACCCGACGATTTCTGTTTGCCGGCAATTTTAGCGGTATATATATGTATTCAAAATATACATGCAGTTTTCTCCCACATTTTATAGATCGTTTCCTGTTAATAAAATGTAGGTAATGTGAATATTTGTAATGTAATGTTCTAAATCGATTAGAAAATCTTTTAAAAACTATACATAACTACTTATGATTTGAATCGTTTCAACTGTGAAAAAAAAAATGTATAGTGTAATTAAATTGATGAGTTGTTAAAGAATATTGAATAAAAGTTTTGATGAATAACGAAAATAGTTTTCATAGGCAAAGGGAATTCATTAATTTAAAAATTCACGTAAAGAAAAAAAACACGCATCGGTTTTTATAAAACAGTTACACCAGTGATTATTTTTCTTATCAAATTAATTATTGACAAAGGTACAACAAGCTTATCGCTGTATCGCGTATAGGGGGGCAGGCGGGAACCAGAGCGAGGAAGGGAGGAGGAAATGAAAGTATTAAATAATTTATTACCAACTGGAAATTGAACCGATAACCGTTTCGTTCACATTCACGCTGTGCCACTGGTGCGACGGCCTCAAAATAGTGCAATGATTTAAAATTATAGGAAATAATGAGTTCAGAAAAGAGGAGCAGCAAAATGCTGCTCTCCGTCGTCAATAATTCTCGTCTGTTTCGAATCGCTGCTCTTAATTTCTAAGCTCAATGTTTCCTATAATTTACAATTATATTTTTATTAGAAAATTAGATTGTTTTTTTCTTTTGAACCATCGAGTCCCTCGGGGCGGCATCCAGTGGTCTTATTTTATTTGTTTTTAAATTTGACGTTTAATTACACTAATTTATATGACCAAAAGCTAAAAAATCAATTATATGAAATGTAAAATTTAATATGGTAAATAAAATCTGAAGAAAATTAATCAATCAGCTTCACGCTATCCCTATCCTCCACAGTTAAGACATTCCGTTCCTCATTTTCCACCGAGTTCTGGAGGCATTGCCTGTTGAGTGCGAGTGAGAGCGGAACATAGCGCCGCGCTTTGCCTCGACACGAGAGCGAAGAAATGAAAATATAAATGTAAATAAATACTTCACTTCCTCGAGTGTGAACCCACAACCAGTCATTTTTACAGTGACACTTTGTGCCTCTGCGCCACGACTGGTCAGATAAATAAAAAAAAACATGTAGTAAACAACACAATATAATTTTCGACATGAGTTATGGTTTAATTCTAGCTGCTTTTTTATATATATATTTTTTAAATGTTATAATTTTTTTTTTTTAATAAAAATGTAAAACCTTATTAGGGTATTAAAATAAATTAATACGTAGCTATTTTCAAAACGATTATTTAATCAACACAAATAATAAAAAAAATTGCAATGTCTGTTCAATCTCATATTTCGTTAATTGATTTATCAAAACAGTTTAAATTTGAGATTGGTAAGTAAATAATGATACGTACTATTGAATAATTTAAGGTTATATTAATCATATATAAATAATAGTTATACTGATATATAGTGCATAACAAATATATATTGTTATATTACCATTTTTTATTCACACTATATCAGTATGCCGTTCCATTTTACTTTTCTGTGATTTATTTTCAGCGTGTTACCAAATCTCTCTTTTTATTTTTTTTAGGCTTAGGCTAATCCTGGGCATTTTATCATCAAAAATGTTAGTTAAATCCAAAATTATACGCATATACCTACTTCAAATTACATGTACATATATAAATTAGCTGTAAACTAGATATATTATTATGTTACAACAGTTAAATTATTTTTTTAAGATGAAGAAATAAAGAAAAAAATATGTTTTGATGAAACTTTAGTAGTCAGTTGTGCTCATTACGAAGGTACTTTTAAAGATGACTCTACTGATTCTAAATGGTCCTGCAGTAATTCTTCGGAGACCAAATTATCTCAAAGAAAAAAGAGTAGTAAAGTTGACGCAGTAACTAATCTTAAAGAATTACCAAATGTAACAGAAGAAATAAATGAGGAAGAAAGTGATTTTCATTTTTATTTTTTTCCTGATTGTGATCAACCAATTCCACCAAACGATGATAAAGCAAGCTTGATCATAGTGGATGGTTTTCCCAAAATTAATAAAATTGAGGAACCGCCATGTTGTACCTGTGAAGTGGATAGAACAGGTAAATGCCCTTGCCATCTCAAAGTGCCATGTGAATGTGGTGTAAAAAAAAAAGATGAATGTACTTGTGACCAATTAGAAAACATTTGCCTCTGTGATGAAATTCCCCAATTAAAATGTAAATGCAAGCCACGCAAAGTATGTATGTGTCATCCCGACGGTAAACCGCGGCCCACTTGCACTTGTGGTAATATTGACAAACCGTGTATATGCCATCCTGATAAATATCCTTTTCCTATATGCGTTTGCAATAATAAAGTACAAAGCCCTGATAGCAACCAAGAATTGAATAGTGAAGACAAAATATTAGAAGAAAATGAAATTGCAAAAGATACTGACTATTGCGAATGTCAAAAACCGGCACCAAAACCTACATGTCGTTGTAAAAAGGGTAAAGAATGTTTATGCATAGAAGGCACATGTCTTTGTGATATGCAGTCAATATGCATTTGCGATCCTACAGAAGAAGAAGTTGCCTGCGAAGATGATGATTCGAAAACTATTTGTGGTTGTCCTATGGAAACAGAATGTAAATGCTATGGTAGAGCTCCCGACGATTGTGCTTGTTTTCCAAAACCAAAATTCTGCACCTGTGATAACGCAGAAAACTGCATTTGCTTCTCGACGTGTGAATGTAAAGAACCATGTCTTTGTGATATGGTAAAGAAGGAAAACATTTGTGTGTGTAAAGAAAAAAAAATGGAAAGTGAAGAATCGTTTATTGAGGAAAGCGTACAAGAAAAAAAAATAAAAAAAGTGAGAGCAGGGAAACATGGTTATCGATGGTGTCACGAAGTTGATCCAAAGCATACATTTTTTGATTTCGCTTACAATAGGCATACACAAATATCATATAAGGAAAAAGAAAAACAACAATTAAAAATATTAGGACTTTATGAGGAACCAAAACCTACAGTTTCCAGTTCAGCTGCTATTGAAAAGGACAAAGTACCAGTTTTCAAAAAGGAAATTCGTAAGCCATCTATAGACTGTTGCAGTGCTGTTGGAGGTAAATTATATTGCAATAACATAAGTTTATTTAAATATTTTATTTAATTCGTCCCCATACTCCTATAAGATAATTTTGTTGTCCGTCTGTCAATACCACTTATCTTAAGATCACGTGGTACCTCCACGCGATCTTAAGATAAGCTTTAATGAACATCAAATATACAGGACTACAGTCCCTTGGAGCACAGACGCAATCAAAACATACAAGCGTTTATGCATTGTTTTTGTTGCATTTCATATGAAATTCGCTGCTTCAAAACCAATGAGATATACTTTAGACCTATGTCTAAACTGTAATTTCTTAATTGTCTATACAATTAAGAAATTGCAGTACAAAAAATTAAAAGGAAAAAGATTTTTTTGAAATTATATTACAGACAAAAACCATTAGAAGAATATAGGTTATATTTGTCGTTCATTAAACAATTTTCCAAAAAGCTTAGTAAAGGCTATTCGTCTTGGTTAGAAGAAATGGCACATTTTTTTTGTTTTCACGCATGACTAGCATTTGTAAAGAGCTTAATTTATAGCAGTCAACTCAATATGGCGTAATTTTTTTATTGGACTGACCAGAAGTTAACATGATCTATATGTATAAAACTTTCCGATACTGAGTGCCTAACAGATAACGTACCGTAAAACAAATAAGTTTTAAATATATATATATATATATATATATATATATATATATATATATATATATA
>DWAP01004622.1:0-10812 GCA_018230625.1 Heliconius eleuchia | reverse complement strand
TTCAAAAGTGCTTTTAAGTTTATTTGAATAAAGAATATTTTGAATTTGAATTTATCATAAGTTCCTAAACTGCTACAGTTACCATGTTTATAACATACTGTTAATACAATATAAATTTTTGTATATTTTGAATATTATTGTTATAAGAAAAAGAAATAAATAAAAGATTTTATTCCACAAAATATAATGTTTATTCTTTTACACCTTAAATAACGATTATGAAAACTTATACGATTTTTATACATTGATAATATACAATCTTATTTTATTTATAACAATTTAATTTTGGGTGCGATCAAAACATTAAAAATCATTCAAAATCGATCACAACCAAAAATAATTAATATTCATACAATATTTTATTATTAAAATTTTTATTTGTAACTAAATATACAGAACAAATAAAAAAAAGTATTTTAATAATAAATGATATGTAACAATAGTGTTTGGAACAAAATCGATTAATTTATCGATAACTGTTCACTTCTTAATGACATAAAGATGTGACAGTTGTCGAAAATTATACATTTTGAAATGAAATGTAAATAAATAAACAAATCAATTTAAATAAATTTAATACAAATAAAATTAATATTTAGAATTAGGTAAGTATTTTAAAGTAATTTTTTATGCCCAGTTCAGTTCAAATTTGAAATAAAGCACCAACTAAAAATAAATACTATGCAAATAATTCGTTTAGAAATTTTTGAAAACATTAAATATAACCAATATATAAAAAAAACTTTGGAATGTCATAGCCATTTTACTTAGCCTAGTTATTCACTTTTAAAATACATTATTTAAAAGGTGAATATATAATAGATACAAAATATTAAGCAAAATAAAAAAAAACGCATTTAAATTATATTTTTACAGTAGCTATTTCTATGTTAATACAATTTTTATCTAACCTCTTTAGAAATAATGGCGCTACAATAAAAGGTTAGAATTACTGCTATTTTTAAAATTTTACAATAATTGATTTGAATAATTTTCTATTTAAGCTTCCATGCCATGTTTACTTATTTTTGCCATTATTACTTATAACTTTATAAGGAATTTCTGATAAGTACTAAGTAATTAAGTGCTTGTATAACAAAAGTTAAATCGGTGAATCTACATTGATGTACATTTATAATTTTAATTATATTTTCCATAATATCATAAAGGTATATTTTAGAATATTTATTTATGATAATTGAAATAATTCATTCTGTTATTGTTTATTATTTCGACAATTTTTTCGAATTATTTTCAATAGTATCACACTATTCGCCGTTTAGTCACCTATAATTCAACTAAGTAACCGAGTGACTCATATCAGACCGCGTCACCAATCAGTGATCCAAAGTCCTAGTTTTCCTAAAAACACATTTCAGTATGTTCTTGCTTAACGTCTCGAGTGCTATGTTATTTCAAGGGGGACCTACTAAACTGTAGTGACCCATCACTACTCAAACATGTAGTTTATCTAAAAATAACATTAGTATGTTCACGTCTATCATCCCGCGTGCTATGTCGTTTAAAAGGGTTCCATGGTGCTCGCCGTCGTGTGGCGCTGGAGCCGCTGGAGGAGGAAGCTGCTGATACTGAACCCTGATTTGAATTGGTCTGGTGGGTTTCTGGTGACTAGTGGTACAAAAAAATAAATTAAATGGATTGTTTACTCACTTAATTCTACTTAAGCCTGTAAGATTTATTAATTTATTTATGTAAAACTAGAATATTTTGTAAACATACATTTAAATATGTAATATACAATATTTTTTAGTTTTTATAATTAAGATATAAGAAATTTCTTGAACATTCCATACCTTAACACAAGCCCGATCCATGGGCGTTGCAAGACGCAATGTAAGGGAATCCCCGCAAGCGTGTATAAGACGTACCACTTCTTCATGGGAACTCCATTTTACATCTTTATCACCGATTGTTATTATGAAGTCACCTTCTCGCATGCCGCCGATCTGGTAAATTGACATTTTTTTATAAAAAAAACATAAAAACATTTTAAATTGGGCCTGTATACAAAACTTACGATAAAATTAATTAAAACAATAAAATAAATAGGATTTGTTTCAAATCGAATCTGACTGAAATTAAAAAATTGTAACGTGTAAAACACATTGTCAATAAAGTATTTTTTTTTCAAAATATTGTTTATAAAAGCCGTCATAAAAAAAGCAGTAGATATAATTATAATCAATGTATCAATGTAATTCATATAAATATAGACTTTTGGAAGTTTTCTTGAATTGTTACATAAAGACTTTCATGAGGTTTACAAAATACTTAAAACTTACATCAGCCAACGAGTTAGGTTCAACCCCCGCTATAATAACCGGGGCATCCCCTCTCACGGAGAAACCGAAACCCTCTTCATTATTATTAACATTATATTCACTCGCAACCCTCCTTAAGTCCCTTCCATTCTTCTTCCCATAATCTTTCTCCATCTTATAATCAAAGTGATTATGATTGTGATTATCAAAACTGTTTATGTAGACGCCATTTTGTTTCGTCACTCTATGTTTGTCGTAATCGTCCGTATATTTTTCGTCACTTCTTATAATTTGACTGTAATATGTGGTGTTGTCTTCAGATCTGTCTCGTTTGTCGCTTGATCGTCGTTTGACTCTGATTTCGTCGTTTCGTCGGTTTCGTCGTGCGTGTTTGTCTGTTTGTTTTTGTAGTTGGATCAGTCGTGGGGCGCTCCAATGTCTTTTTGCTGAGAATATAGCGATAGGTCCGAGGGATTTGAATAGATCTTCTACTCTATATTGGGCGAAGTCTGGCGGTGTTAGTGCTAGCTGGAATTTTGATGCAGCTGAAATAATAAAAAAAAAACAACATGACGATACATAATTACATATATTTGATAATTTTAAAATTATGATAAATAAGATTCCAGGACTATATTTAAAATATTTTTATTCCTTCATTCTTGTAAAAACAATGTGTGGTTTGGGTTTTCGAGTAGTTAGTGGATTTTTTTTATTTATTTTATTTACAAAGCCAATAGAGAGTTACACATTCAACACATTCAATCAGAGGATCCTCCTCCAAAAAGTTACAACCAGTATAAAACATTTTTTTCTTTCTTTGTTTGTAAGTGTTTAAGACTTTCTTTGATTATTCTGTAATGCAGAAAAAAGTTGTTTAGTTTATATACGTTAGTTAGTACGGCACAGTTTTGTTAAATTTGAACTTTCGAATAGGAATTGAACCCACAACCGTCGTTGTTATAGCATAATGTAGCGTAATGTAAAATATACATAAATACAGTTAAATAAGTACTAACGTAATATATTTGGTGTATCCAATAAATCCGCGAAATCATCTGGCGGCGGCGCGTGCTCCCTTGAAGCTCTATCTCTTGCTGCTGTCACTACCCGTGATAGTGCTTCTTTTGTTCGCAGCTCTCTGTGTAAATATATAAATATATGTTAGAAATTACAAAAAACTGAAAAGTACAGTACGGTCGATGAACCGTGGCAGCCTTGAGTTTAGGTTGTTCATGCGGGGACAAAATAATTAAAAGTAAGAAAACTTAACCTTAGATCTAGACAGCCACCTTCAGCTAACTCCAGTGCGGCCACGGTTCGTCGAGCATACTGCATTGGTAGTGACGTTTCACATATGATTCGGTTGGTGATTAACTGATAGTACTTAATAATTTACTTGAACGTCATCACTACAAACGTTATGGTGAGACACAAAAAAATACATTAAAGACGAATTAAATCTAAATATCTGTTTGACTAAGGTTTGCTCTTGAACATAAAAATATGTACAAAGATAAATAATAAGCGTACCGACACATCCTCTGGAGCCTTAAGGCCTCTTCATACAATGCCAGCGCTTCCACCAAGTGAGCTCTTCCTAAAGCCACATTGTCTAAGTCCTCGTCGTATTTTAAACCTAAAAAAATAAATTATAATATTAATAATAAAAATCTAAGTCACATAAAATAAGGTCAATGTTGTATGACTGTAAACGTCATGATAGTGGGTTCGATCCTTAAATTTTCGCTCTGGAAGATAAGACTCTTTACGCTCCAATTAATGTCTACACTAAAAAAGCATCGGATTATAAATATACATTTTTTAAATTGTTTGCGGAGAGAATCTAGTGTTTAAATATTCCGTTCACATTAAAACTAACGAGCTCTCGAAGCATTGTGTGTTGAATGGTGGAACTCAATTTGCCAGAGCGAGGTAAAGGTAATATTAAATATTTCATTTCCCCGAGTGAGAGTCGAACCCACACCCGTCCCGACAGTCTCATCAAATGTTTGATAAGTAACAATAATAAGCCATAATAAGTAATTCTAATGGGGAATGCTCAATGCAATGCAATGTTATTACTATAATCAAACCTATAGCTGCAAGAGGTTGTCGTTTGGCTGTTGGATCAAAAACCGAATACAGAAGTCAGTATGACTTGAGATCGCATTGTGAGGAAGTTCTTCCCCTGGAACCGTAGCCAATTGTCAAGGGACAAAGATGACTACTTTGGATTGGAGGTTTTTATTTTTTATATTTTTAAAAGCATTTTTTATCTAAATATAAATATGATCCAAAAATTATCAATAATCTACTTACCATCACTATTATCCTGCGGTGCGTACAACGCCGCGAGTCGTCCGCAGCGGGATTGCGGCGCGTGCAGCAGCCCCGTTGCGCAGTACTCGTGTGCTAGACCTGGAAAATAATTGATGTTACGAAGATTTTATATATTTAAATGTCTTTATGTTAAGTATTTTCTTAGCTTCACGCTGTAGCCCACATATAGTAAGGTAACTTAGTGTTAAGACACTCTATTCCCCACGTTTCGCCAAATTTTCGAGCGTATTCATTGCGTTTTGAGTGACCGAATGCAACGTGGCGCTTTGTGTTCTTAGCAGAACGAGGATTAATAATTGCCTCGACTGTGAATGGTATCTACACGTGTTGCGTTTACAGTACATACGTTGTGGCACTGCGCCACGACGGCTTTTTTTATTAAGTTTGGGAAAAGTATGAACTTAGAAAAAACACTATAAGTACTGTGTTGCTTTTCTATGGATATATTTAGTTATGTGAAATAGAGAGAATCTTATAAAAATGTATGTTGTGTAGTCTAGGACTCGATAATATTATTATGCAGTTCTTTTTAGTACGTCTGTACTTTTGAATATAAAGGTTCTATAATAAATGCCTATTCATTTAGCAAACATGCATCATCCAAAATATTCGTATTATAATTGCATTTTATATATTGAACGTTAAAAAGCAGTAGTTACTAAAAGCTATTTAGTAAATAATATATTTTTTATTGAAGAACTTACCTTTATAGAATTCAGTTTTGACGTGGACGAGTGACACCCACGAGTATGGCACATAGTTAAAAACTCCTTCTGTTTGCATCTGAAACCATATTGTAGAAACCATATTTAAAAAAGTAATTAATCAATTAAATAAATTATATACTAAGTAATTATATTTTAAAATTCTATTCTTACTCATTTCTTGATCTTCTTAGATTTGTAGAAAATATAGTGTTAGGACACTCAGTTCTTGCTTTACTTGCCGTCCTTTTTAAAGACATTGTTAGTTTGGATGAATTTATATTTTATTAGTGAAACTAACATAAATTATATGGAACTATTCCATTAAATTGTACCTACTTTAATTATAAATACATTATATTAGTGTAAACTAAATAATGAAGCTATGATTTTTTTTTTAAGTTATACATTGCTATATATTGTGTTCCATTATACTAACATGTATAAAATGAAAATTATATATGTATATAGTTGTAGATTGAAATATATATATATATATTAATTTAATATATATAAATTTATATATATATATAAATTTACGATTTATTACGTATATGAGAATATTTTTTTTCCTATCACATGTTTGGGCACGTCCCAAGGTCAATACGGTCCATAAGTTTTGTTTAAAAGGAGGTAGCCAAAATTTCGTTTTGCAATAGAGTGAGCCAATTAAAGTAACTTAAATACTATCATTTCTCCACTGGGAATCGAGTCGACAGCCATTACTTCTTATATAACATTTTTCCGCTTCAGTAATAAGGCAAAGCGCAGCGTTGAGCGTCCGCTCAACAGCAATGTCTTGAAAATTTGGGGATAGGTGAGGAACGGAGCGTCTTAACACTAGGTTCCCTCCCTTCTACCCTTTAGTATACGGTGTAGAATCTTAAAAATATCACCTTATCGTACAGCTGGTGGTAGGTGTGCGCGAGCTGCGCGCTCTCCTGCGCGAGGTCGAGGCACATGTCGAGGTCGTCGCGCAGCTCGCGCTCGCCGCCGCCGCACGCCTCGCGCGCCTGCAGCTGGAGCTTCTCGAACAGACACTCTCTTGCTTGGGCCTGGGGAGTTATGCAGTGATCAAAAAAAAATTACTATTAAGAAAAAATAACATAGTATGTAGATGTATATACATAAAACTGATAAATAGTTTTGTTTATTATATCTTTAATATCATTGTATCACTACTTTATATGATAAGGTAAGGATGTATAGTTCAATCAGCCAAAACGCATAATTAGAAAAGGACTATGGGTTCCATCTGGCTACATTATTGTTTTCATATTCCAAATTTATAAATAATATTTTTTTTTATTAGGATAACATAAAATACTCGATAAGTTCTAAAATAATCCTATGATAGTAAAGATTTATAAAAATATTGAGATTTGATTCCAAAAGGTACAGATTCATATTCCATTATATCCAATTTTATTTATTTATTTATTTATTTGAACCCAGATAATAGTTGTAACATTTATTCATGCATTAAATATATAAAAAAAAGGAAAAAATTAAAAATAAAACAAAATACATAAACCGTACCGTCATAAGAGCGCCAAGCACCAACAAAGTATCAGCGGCTAGATCGACGGAAGGTGCATTTGTGAAGTTCTCATGTATATATCGCAGTGCTCCGGCCGCCCGGAGCAACGCGTCGACTGCCCCGTCGAGCCCCGCACAGGTTGTACGCTCCTGAAAAAAAACTATTATTAGTACATAATAATAAAATATTTCTATACGAATAGTTTCACGCTGTATCCCGCATATCAGGGGAGGCAAATGGACTCTGGAAACCAAGTCGTAAGCTTTTGAAACGGAGACGTTTCAAAGGTTCCATCGAATTCTTGAAGCATTGCGTGTAGAGTGGAGAAACTCAACGACGCGCGTATCGTTACCAGATCGAGGTAGCCAATGACAATATTAAATATTTCCTTCCCCCCAGTGGGAATCAAATCCGTCAAGTTCACAGTCACACGCTAGTGCCTGTTGTTGCAGTTGGGCATTTGATGTAGTAGATTCAATCCTATCAGTTTATTCGGTCGAAATTTAATAACGGAACCGAACAACTAAATGTAAATAGTTTATGCCTATAATAGCGTCACGATAGTACTTTCTGAAAATATAAGAAATATATTAATATATTGAGGCCAGTCGTGGCGCAGGTGCACAAGCGTGTGAATGTAAACGCCACGAGGGTTCGATTCCCACTCGAGGAAATCAAATATTTATGTAGTTAATATTTCCATTTCTTCGTTCCGGCGTCGATGTGAAACTGCGGCGTTGAGTTCCGCCACCCAACACATAATTCTTTCAGAATTTGGCGGAAAGTAGGGAGTGGAGTGTTAACACTAGGTTCCCTCTGCCTACCTTAAATGCACAATGTCGCGTGAAACTGAAAAAAAAATGTTATTTATTTACTTGTTTGGCGCCTATCTGTGTGTAGATGCCGGCGATGTTGAATAGAACGCACGCCTTCTCAAACGCCACCGTCCTCTGACACGATGGGACTCCTGAAAATACGTATTTATGCAACGTTTTATTCGTGTACTTTTATTTATATTTACATATACTTAGCTATTTTAACTTTGTAGATCACTGTTATGAGATCGTTGGGCGCAGGTTCAATGTCTAATTGTAAACGCGACGATTATAGGTTCGATTCTCACTCAGAATTTTCATTTTCTCTTTCTAGTAACAAGACAACTCAACACGTAATGTCTCATAAATTGATTGGTGCGCGAGGAATAGTGTCTCTACACTAGATTCCTCTTTTCTACCTTGTTATATGTAGGATAAAATGTGAAAATAAAAATAAAAGTAGTAAATAGTTGTAATTCAATGTAGTCCCGGCCTCGATAAATTTGAACTAAATATTTCCTTGACAGGAATATATATCCACAAAAGCATAGAAAATTCAAATCACTTTGCTTATAATAACATATTCTATTAAATACTGTATTTAACGTGATATATAGTATTTAAAATACCTATACATGTATATCATCAGCAAAATAATTTGCATTTAACACGCTATTCCCTAACGGCATTTAGTACCTATTCGCCATACGGTATGAGTGTTTATGATTCCAGGACGATGATTTAGAAAATGTTGAAAGTAGGTGGTTTAAACTTCTTTATTACAGTTTTATTCGAAGAACTTTATTTTCTCAATCTAGAAAAACAATATTTTCATTTTCTCGCTCTGTTATAGAGACAAGGCGCAGCGTTGAGAACACGTAATGTCGCGATGTTGTGCGTGAGTGAGAAACGGGAACAATAACAGGGTAGGCAGAGTGAACTTAGTGTTAAGAAACTCCGTTCCCCATTTTGCGCTGAATTCTGGAGGTATACCTCTTGAGTGGCGTTTTCTCGACATCAGAGCAAAGAAATAAAAATAATAAATATTTCATTTCCTCGAGAGGCGCTCGAAACCACAACCTGTCGCATGCACAGTCACACACTCGTGACTCTGCGCATTTTTAAAGGGCTAAACTGCTGATATCCTGGAATGGTCTTTACAGACTCAGCGGGCGGGGAGGGACGAGAGTATCTTGCTCCTGAAGAAGAAGTATGAGTTTTGATGGACGCTCGTGAAAGGGGCAGCGATCTCAGGGGAATGCCTTGCGTACGCTAATCAGGAGGGAAATGCCTCTGCGCCACGACTGACCTCTACTTATTAAAAAGTAATATTTACCTGTTAACGAATCGAACCATTCAAAATAGACGCCAAGTGATCGGTCTGGTGGGAAGAACCTCCTCTCTACATAGTACAGCTGGTTGTAATACTTGAACAACAGTGCTACGCCAGCTGTCGAACGGACTGGAGTGCGGATTGCCTGGGAAATGTACACATAGTATATATTATTATTTTTTATATTTGTAATGCCGAGGATATACTAGCGGAAATTGATGTTAATCTTATTTTTTGCGCTGACGTTTAGGTGTAGCTACGACACATTGCCCTTTGACGTTAGCTTAAGAGGCGGCATATAAAAAACAAATAGGCCACATTAGGAATAGAAATTAACACAATATTTATCGTGAGGATAGACATTGACGTTGATCGTAGTGTGACCCCAGCATAAGAGGATATGATTATGATTTTTTTTATTTTTTAGGGTACAGTAGACACTACAGCCTCTTGTTTATTTTTTTTTAGATCATTTTCTTCTTCATCTACAATTTTCATTTTCTAAAATATTTCGACTGTGACTAATATTTATATTATCATCAACATATTGATTTACAACATTACCTGTCTCATATCCATAAAATCTGATATCGAGTCCTCGTACACCGCCGCATTCTCGCTGTAATGCTCTAAAATGAAGTCTTTAAAGGGCTCCCGGAAGTCCACCTCTTTGGTCTCCTTCAGACCTAGAGGTATCATCGGCATCACGCAGTCCTTACTGAAAAGAGTTAATTTATATATATGTATGCTAACTAATATTATTAAAGTTTGTTTGCAGTAGCGCGCTAATCGCAGGAACTACAGTTGCGATTGATATTCTTTTTGAGTTTTAAATTATGTCTGGTTTTGGTCGTCGCTATCGATATTTACGCAAAATATATAGATGCTATACCCGACAATGCTATATTTTATATTAAATCACGTATATAGTTTTAATATACCCCACTGTATCTACTATGTGTCAATCAAAACGAGTACTTATTGCCACCTGATAACGGGACAGAAGCCGCAGGTAAAAGCTAGTTTTTTCCCCTCGATAAAAATCAAACCTACGACCATTGGGTAGCCTTCGTTGTTGTTGTGATATTATAATCTGTTGTATTTGTAATTTGGTCTATAACTAGTGATCCGCTTACCTATATGCCTAGACGTACATATTAAAGGACTATCCGGTTGTCACATTATAAACCTTTGATATTTTCTGGTTCAATCTATTAGACAAAATTAAATCTGAGTCAGGAATGTGTGTCTGAATTTTGTCTAGTAGATTGAACTTGTTAAAAAACCGGTACTTTTTGTAAATTGTGTAAATATTACTTTGTAGTATTCCAAAAAGAATAATTTCACAAACCGTCAGTGGAGTCTCCGTAGGTATAACTATTCTTATTTTTGAGTCAACATAGTATGTTCATTTTTTTATACTGATTTAGTAAGGTTTTAGTAAGTTTTTGTAAAAGATCTGCGGATCTGAACGCCGCATTGCACATCAATATCTGTTGATTTAAATGAACAAATTTGATTTGATTTCCATTATTATAATATATATTTCATAGTAACGCAGTAATCATTGCGTAAGCAATCTAATATTTGAGGATATTTTTTATAGTACGTATTAAGGATTAGGTATATTTATGTCCGTTTCGTTCAGTCATCGTCTTTCGATTTGGCAAGACAAAGCGCGGCGTTTGGTTCCGCTTAGTAACGGTGTCTAGTAGCAAGCAATGCTCTAAAGCGAGAACAAGATGCGTGTTGATAACAAACAACTTATTATCTCTTTTCCTTATATCTAAAACGC
>DWAP01004621.1:0-10812 GCA_018230625.1 Heliconius eleuchia | reverse complement strand
TCGAGTGGGGATCGAACCCACAACCAGTCGATTTTACAGTCACACTTCGTGCCGCAGCCTCGCCTAGGAAACAGTATAATAATAAAAATATAATTAATAATCTTTTTTAAGTGCAACTAAGTACGTCATAGTGGCACATTTCATCACATGCAAATGTATACTAATGCATATGTTAAGATTACTCCGCTCTCTACTTTCCTTTAAAGTATTAATAAGTTTAGTTTAATCTTGAACTTTAAAACTTATTTTTTTCGGTTGTGAAATATAAATGCGGGTACAAACAAAAAGCTTTAATAAATATAGCCTAAAAATTCGTGTTGAACTTACAACTATCGTGTATATACAATCTATATTCCACTACGCTACAACAGCTTCAATATAATTATCTAATCATTATTTAGGCAGTAATCAATAATTTAATTTAGTATTTAGTATCTTAAATAAAAACGAACAATTAATTACATTAGAGATGGCCTTGAATGTTTTTGAAATCGACTTTTTTTAAATCGATACGCCGTGACGAGAAGTGACGAATCTAATCATTAAGTTATTTTATTGGAAATTGGAATTTACAAGCATATTATTCATGTCACATAAAACATTATTTTGATATATTATGACATATAAATATAATTTATTATTTAAAACATGATATTATGCTAAATCAGGCAAAGAGAGCTTAGTGTTAAGACACTATGTTACGCAATTATTTAGATATTGTGTGTTGAGTAGCGATCTCAACGCTGCGCCTTGTCTTATCACCAAAATAATCAAACTCACACCGCCGTGCTTACATTCAGGCGCTACGTAGCTGCACCATGGCCTTAGCAAGATAAATTGTACTTCAATAAGAAGTTATGAGATTTATTAATAAAAAATATTTCAATTAAAATATCTGTTTCATCTTTATAATGCGTCTCTAAAATATTTAGTGGCTTCGGTGTAGTACAAAAAATGATGTCAAATCTTATATAATAAACTATGTCGATTATATTACAGTTTTATTTGTCATAAATGCTTCTTTTCTTAACTATGGTAGTAAATTGTTTAGGCAGCTACTACCTTGATCGATCCATGTCAGTGAACCAATTAGTCTTATCAATTAAGATGCGACCGCGCGGAACTCTAAAATGGAGATAAAAAAAACTTACCCTTGTTCACTAATTTTGAACAAAGGCTATATAAACTAAACAGAACGCATGTATGTCAGTGTCGTAACCTACTCTGATTGCGAAAGATCCAATATAAAAAATTAGGACATAATGCAGAAGAAAATATTTTTTGTGCTGTCGCTGACATCAATTTTATGCTGTACTGATTCATCGCCAGTTAATTTAGGTTCACTGGAGTACGATAATCTTGACACGGATTTATCTAAATTAAAATATGAACCTAACGATGGAGACCTAGAAGATTTTTTTAAAACTACCAATAAAAAAAGTTCTAGTGAGAAAAATAATAGTGAAAAAGAAAAAAATAAAACAAGCCTTTCTGGATTTAAAAAGAAGAACACCGATAACGAAGGATTAAAAGTAAAATATGATTTAGAAAGTTTGAAGAAATTTTTAAAACAAATAGGACTACATGACGCAGGGTCTTATGACGATGGTGCAATATATGGAATAGCCAAAGGATTGGCGGCAAAAGGAGTAGGCGTCACTGGAAACGAAGAAAGAAAATACAAAAAAGGGATTAAATCTAAGGGATTTCACAAAATTTCCCATAAAGATGAATATAATAAAGATAACGAATTTTATGTAGAAGACGAAACCAATGGTGTAATAAAGAAGATCGGTGCCAAAGGTATTGGATTTGAATTAGGTGGAGGTGCTGGAATTAAGAAAGGATATTTCCATCATGATCATGATAAAGGATTATTTGGGAAAGAAGGTGTCTCTGATAAGGCAGCCCTCAGTAAAGAGTATGATGGGTACTCTGATTCTCAAGGATTTGATGGCTATTTCGAAAGTGATAAATAATAAAAAATTTAAGCAATTCAAATGTTAAAAATATTGGTTATGCTACTTTATTACTGTGTCTTAGGTAATATCGTGTAATAAAAGTAAATAAAATATATGATACCAAATTTTATATAATTTTTTTCAATTGTAAATCACTCAAAAATGAAATGCGTTCGTTATTGCTAAATTACCAACGTAATCTTAATAACCGTGTCTCATATCGGGTATATTTAACAAGAGCTGGTATTGTTTTGATATAGTGTGGTATGTAATATGTAAGCTAAATACATCTCTATTAACTATGGATTCTAAATATGTTTACATTAAAGGTATGTAAATTTAATTAACCTTATCAGATGTTCTTAATTAGCTTTATGTTTTATTTTAAACACATTTTAATGTTTTAGTCCAAACTTAGGATTTCTAAAAAAGTAGATTTATACTTTTTTTCTTGTTATTGTTTATAAAAATATCGTAACTTTTTTCAGCCTTATTATTTCTTGGATGCTTAAACTTTATTTATTGTTTCAATTCAATACCCTCTTATATTTATGACCAGTCGTGTTGTGGTGTTTCTCCATATGGACCTCAAGCATATTATCCATTTATGCTGAATTCAGAAACTGATCCTTTTGCGAGCGGGCAAAAAATTTTTGGCCTCAATTTTCCACCACCGATTGTGAATCCTGATGAAATAGAAGGAGCACAGAAAGCTTACAGCTGTTCACAAATACTGTGCTTTGAGGATACGACGTCTCCAGTATGTGCCTGTAACTTTAACACAGGCAATGTTGTGACATTTAAAAATAGTTGTGATGTGGACAAGCACAACTGTAGATTTGATACAGGTAGGAAGTTTCTGAAGTCATTTCTTTTTCTTTCCTGCTCAGAATAAAGCGTGAAGCTATAAAAAAAATATTAAAATAACCAATGATGTAGTAAATTCATTTCAATTCAATTTTTGAAATTAATTGTGTCCTTAGAACAATCAAGGACGCATTAGATACAACTATAGTATTTTTTTTTAAATTTCAAATAGTTACTAATAATCATATAATTATTTATTAAGGAACGTACGTATGTATATAACTCTGTCTTCTCTGCAGTGTGCTGGATACAGTGATTTATTTATTATATCAGATAGTATGCTTTTAGTATATCTATATACCTTGCATATTTCCGTACTAATAGTATTTTGTTTTATTTACAGCATTTAAAATAATTTTAAACGAAATTTGCCCATGGGAATTCCAATCACGTCGCAATATCAACAATGATCTTGAATTGGACTACAGTGATCCCAAGTATTATAATAACTAAATTAAGATCAAAATTATTTAAAACTTTATGAATCACATGTTTTTTATACCTATTTGTTTTATTTTACATAGCCTTTTTAAACCCTTTTATTTACAAATCTTTATCTATTATTAATAAATTTAATATAAAAAATCATAAATTAAATAATATTTCAATGTATAACATAATTACTAGAAATATATTAAGATAAAGAAATAATCTAGTTATATCGATAAAACTCGAAAGAGCAAAAACAATATTGTTCTTTTATATAAAAAATATAGACATAGAATTAATAAATTGATTTTACTTAAAATAAAAAACTCTTAAAGGAGAACAAGTTTTTCAATACATTATGTTTGTTGTTTTGTTTAAAATTACATAACAAGTTTGTCCATAAGACTCGATGCAGTAAAAATTAAAAAAAACTATAAGACGATGACACATATTTTTTGTCTATGCCCCTGTAAGATTGTCAGTTGTAATGTCAAATGTCAATAACTCTAGTCTATAGTCTCTGCACATCCAAATGAACTGAAGTGTTTGTGTTAATGATTGTGAAACAAAGAATATCAGATATACGAAATAAATGAGGCTCGGTGGAAACCTTAGCAACACTCATGAGTACGGAAGAGACTCTGTTAAATCTAGATTTCGACAAAACGGCTATAACAGCTCCCGATGACGGCGTGGTATCACTGTCCAGTAGTGCTGAGGACATTTGTTTAGTGCCAGAGGTCGGTTTCGAAGGAAACCTGGATTCACCAGGCGTAAATCGTGAATCGCAGCCGCTGCTCGGCGGCCGCGGTGACCTAGATGTGTCTTTCAACCATTTCCCAGGTATTAATTGTAAAACAATTGATTTGCTTACGACTGCTATGTCGCCTTATTTAATAATGGCTATACGTTTCCTTTTAATAGTAAGATTAGTCATCGATACAAATAATGTAGTTTTGATATTTTCATTACATGTTTAATAAATTTCTTAGAATATCTGGCTAAAATATCATATAAGCTAAACCACTACCTATCTCGTACTGTCAATTCGCCAAAATTCAACATACGCATATATCACCTTGACACAAAACACATTATCCTCCACATCTATTATTGTTTTTGTTCTGATTTGTACTTTTTATTGAACAAACTTCAAGTCAATGCTAATACTGTAATACAAAAAAAGTTGTTATTTCTGTAAACATGATGTCTGAAGGTAGGCACAGATTAAAATTTTCATGTCAATTTTCAGTGGAGCGTAACAGCTGTGTGATTTTGAGTCTTTGTTTTCCGTAACTCAATTGTGATGGAATTTGCTTTACAATGTAGTGAGTTAACTATATAATTTATACTTTCTTTTTCTTAGTAATATAATAAATAAGTTACTTATTTTATTACTATGAAAAATATTTAATCAAATGTCTGCTAAAAAACTAAATGTCCATATGGCATGTTATTTCAATTAAGTGAATCATTAGAGGGCTCTTAATAAAATAGAAGCCTAATATCTTACATTACTTTTATTATTATCTTTTTATCTAATCTTATAATAAACTAGGAGCTTATTTTCTTATTACAAACTTTTTGCATTTTTTCAAACAATCATAGACAATATTTACATTATAAATATTGAAATATGATTATAAATTGAAACATGTTTAAACAAGAGTGTCTTGCAGTTACTTAATATATTTGATGTGAATAGAAAAAGTTTTATATATCTTTATAATATTATTGTATATAATGTTAATATATTGGGGTAAAGCTTCATGCTTTTTGCCTGCTGCTAAGTGTAACAGTGGTGAGTGGGCAGACATGAGCTACCATCAAGATACTAAGTTCTCTGCTCTCTGCCTGAAACTAAGATATTGCTGTTGAAAAGTGGAACTCAATGCCACACTTTCTCTTGATAAAGCAGAGTTATGAAAAATATCATGCACCTGAGATATTGAAACCACTACCATCATTTTTAACTATATTTGTTCCATACTTTTTTTCGTGCTACATTCAATTTTTTTAAAAGTGCACTACTATCATGATATGTAAATCTGAGGCTAAAATATTGGTTTGAAGTATTTTTTTTGACATAATTTTATAAAATCACATGAATAAATAAATAATTACCATTAGAAGTTCAATTGTGATAATGTCTTAGTCATTCATTTTGTGTTGAATTGAATGGGAAAAATGTTTATTACCTATTTATGCTATCAATGGTAAACATGCTGTTTTTTCTGTTTCTTTACCATCACAGCTTATGCTGCCTGCTAGGTATTAACTTAGTTAACACTTTTTACCTGAAATTTAAACTACTTTACATGTTGTCTGACAAAATTTCCATGCCACACTTTGTACTATCAGAGTGAGAAAATAAAAACAACTTATTTCATTTTTTCCCTATCAAATAGGGAAAAAACCCTCAATTATTTAAAGTCATGTGCTGTCCCTCCCCGCTGTGATGGTGTGTTCTTTTCTTATTCAAAATATGTTAATGACACATTCAGCATTGGGGAGATTTTTTTAAATGCCTGTAATTAAAAATAATTTATTTTAGTATTATTATACAATATAGCGCTGTATACTATACTTTAAATAATAGGATTCCTATATATTTATTAATATTTATTTGAACTAAGCTCATGCCAGTCACATGAGTATATTGTTACTCAATTGATAGAAAATTGACAAACAGTAATTTATATTGAAATCTCTTATGTTAGCTACTCATTGGGTGACAAACAGACAGCATAAAAAGTTCAATTTATTTATATTTCTTAGGAATGTATTTTAAAATTACTGCAGGAATCAGAAAAAAAAACAGATTTTACTTTTTTACCTGCCAAAATAAAAAATCTTCTAAAAATTCTTAAATGCGAAGGATGTGAACAATTTGTACCTCAAACAAGTGATTACTGTATTTTTTTCAAACATATCTAAAAGCCTTGTATTTACATGTTTTATTCTTGTTTTAGAAAATGTTTTATTATTATTATATCATTAAAAACTTATTACAACGTTAAATTAAACATTATATTCATTTTGTTATAGACATGTAATCACATTTCTATAACAAAAATTATAAAAATTATACTTTTTGTTTATAATGATCTGCATCGAGAGTGAGGAGGTTAAAATAATTTCCTCAAAGCAGGTATCGAACCCACAACAATCGCGTTTATAGTTTAATGATGTCCCACCGCACGACAACTGCCCCATTACATTTTTAAAATGGATAAATATTATGTCGTAACATTAAATTAAGTCTCGTCTTGTAAAAAATTGTCGCGCAAGACACGTGCCGTTATATCAATAAAAAATGTTGATTTTTGTATTCAAATGAATCGATCTTGAGTTTTTTAAAAATTAAAAAAAATATTCACATTGACATTTTAAATTGATTTCTTTTACTTTGGAATGATGACAGCAATGATTGTTTTTTTATGGTATACATTCTTACTTTTTTTTTAAATTAGTTTATTGTAATAAAATAGTTAAAAATAATTTTAGAAATGCAAAGTTAAATTTCATAGTAAAGACAATCATGGTGCAGAGCGAATGCAACCGCAAAGATTGAAGATTCGGTTCCCTCTCAAATTATTTAATTGTTTTTGAACTAAATTTGAAAAGGTTTTTAAATATCATAATTTTTTTTTATTTGCTTGTTTTGTAGCGTCACGCTGTGTCTCGCTCACAGCAGGGTAGGAAGAGGGAACCTAGTATTGAGACACTCCTTTTCTCATTTACCGCCGAATTCTGGAGGCATTGCATGTTGGGTGGCGGATCCCAACGCCGCGCTATGCCTCGGCACTAAAGCCAAGAAAACGGAAATATTAAATATTTCACATCCTCGAGTGGGAATCGAATGCACAACCAGTGTACAGCAATACTTTGTGCCCATGGAACTCATCAATACATTTTTATATATAAATTACACATAACACATTGTACATATTAAAATATGCTTTTAAATTTAAACATAGGAACTTGTAAGCTATATGATCTATTCACTTATTGAGTACAAGAACGAACACATTTGTGGTAATTTAAATATTAATGCAATTATAAGTTAACCAATTTGCTTTAAATTAATGATGCTAATGTATAAAAATCTTTATCTCCGCTGAGAATATCAGCAACTACTGGTTATATTTGAAAATATATTTTAGTTGGATAGTATCTATTTATGGAGAGAAGCTGGCTATGAGTTGCATTATATTAGGGTAATCATTTGGACGTAACCCACCGTACTTGTGGTTAGAGAACATAGAATGTTTACGACCATCTTTTGTGTGAGTTATGACTTTGCCTCGTTACCAGGGCGAGAAAATGAAAATATTAAGTATTCCATTTCCTCGAGTGGAAATCGAAGCCATAACCTGTTGCGTTTACAGTCGCACGCTTGTATTTTTGCTGCGCCGCGGTTGGCGTCTATCATAGATCTTAGGCAAGAAAACTGGAGAATATTTCCTCTGTTCGTGTCAAAATCGAATGTAGAGTTATGTCACTGAAAAAATTAAATGGTTTAAATTATAACATATATACGACTGGGGATTGAGCCCTATGACCACATTATTCTTTCCTTGTACACTCAGACTCCGACATTCATAGATAATTATAAAAATATATATATTAAATATACAATGTAGTTTTCTGCTCTTCTTTGGCATTTAATCTAAAGTTAACCTTTTGACTCGCGCGTTGAGTAGTCGCTTCAATTATTTAAATACAAAAAAAAAACAAATGATAACGAATAATTACTTGTTCTTTTAATTATATTATTATACGTAACTAAGACGTTACATGCGCTCTCACTAAATTTATTAATAATAACTTTACTAGTGACATTGGGTTCAAATCATACTTGTGAATATTCAAGTAGGGTATACTTGTATATCTACCCGATATGGTAGCTGCAAAAGTGCATATTTTTGGGGTTTCGTATCTCTTAAAGTAAAAAATATGAAATCCTTGTAGATCTCTGTCTGTCTATTAACACCTTGTTTCTCAAGATCGCATGGATGAATTATTCTGTAATTAATATTAATTAAGTATCCAGGTATATACTTACTTCCACACAGCAGGGTAGGCAGAGGGAACGTAGTATTAAGATTCTCCGTTTCCCACTTTTCACCAAGATCTAAAGGTATTGCGTATTGAGTGGCGGAACTCAACGCCGCGCTTTGCCTCGACACCAAAGCGAATAAATTAAAATATAAATAAATTAATTTAAGATTCTTCATCTTAATCACTTTTAATTAGAGGATCTTATTTTCATTAGCAATAAAAAGTTGATCTTTCATTATGCCGACTGAAAAACGAAGTGACTGATCACTTATTTAACTATTAATGTAGCACTTCCGTTGCTAGACGCATAAGTGCGATGTTTTTTTTATATTATACGGGCAACTGGATTATCCGTTAGTACTAGACACTGTCTACACTTTACTAATCTAGTCTAGACTTTGAACAGCAGGTTAACTAACAGTATTATTTTGTACGGAAAACGGAGAACGTGAGTTCAATCCTATAGTTATCGTTATAATATTAAAGCCACTATAACTTATAACATATTAGGAACTTTCTTTGATATGTACGATGGATATTTTATTATCTATTTTCTTGAATAATTCTATACAATATAAGAATTTTGTGTTCTTTTTTGTGTCTTTGTACCTTAACGTTAGAACCACCATATATTAGAGGCTGTCGTGGCGCAGGGCCACAAAGGTGTAACTGTAACGGGGCCTTTTTTGGGTTCGATCCCCATTCGGGGATTTCTTCGCTCTAGCATCAAGGCAAAAGCTCTGCGTTGAGTTCCGCCACTCAACACGCAATGCCTCGAAAATTTCGCGGTTCACGTACATAGCAGGGTAGGTTCCCTCTGCCTACCCTGCTATGTACATGAACCTGATATATATGTCCACTGAGTCACGATGGTGTCAAATTTATAATATACACTGTTATTACCTCAATTCTATACAAGGATACATGATACATTGAAATTTGAGTCAACCGCAGTTAAGATACTTCGACCCTAATTGAATTTAGCCCCTCGGGCGGGCCCTTACTTGAGATATCGTTTATAAATTTACTAGCGTTCCACCCTGGCGTTGTTTCTAAATATAATATGAGTATTATATTCACTTTTGGCTGTCTGTCTGAATTGACTGATAAGTTTGAGATCGTGGGTTTGATTCTGTAGCTAAGATGTTTTAATTCTAAATATGAACTTATATGTACATTTTTTTATTTATTTAGGCGTGAGGTAAGTATTAATCCAAAGATATGAAGTATTAAAGTATTATTATTAAGTTGTACAAAAATATATTGTAAATAAGATATGTAAAAATATGAGACCTCGTTCGAGGTTCGATGCCCATTCAAGGAAATGAGATATTTATTTATATTTTCCTTTTTTGTCATGTATTTCATTGTCGAAGCAAAGTATTTTTTTATTTTAATTAATTTTCTTCAGTTGTATCCCGCATATAGAGTGGATAGAGTATCTAATGATAAGACGGCGGTAATGACGGAACTCAACGTCGCGCTTTGTCTTGTTGCCAGAGCAAGAGAAACAAAATAATTCATTCCTCCGAGTGGGAATCAAACCCACAACCGTCACGTTTACAATACAAGACTGTGTGACAACCACGACGGGCGCAGGACTAATATAATTTTAAGTTATAAAAAGTTTTGTAATAAGCCTACGGAATTTAGCCTACTCTCATTCGATGTAATGAAGTGTTTCATATATAAATTTCGGCATTGGGTTCTTCTCCACAACACGAAATGCCTCCAGAACTCGGCGGGAAGTTGGCAACGGAATGTCTTAATTGGAATAATGTCTCAACACTATTTCTACTAATGATCAGCTTATTTATTCTGAATGCTCTTATTTAAATGAACTATACTATAAAAATCTAAATTAAAATTTTCGATGTCCCTAAATTTATTCGAGTACGTACACTTCCGATAAAATTCCTTATATATATTTATTTGTGGTATTGTATACTCCATGGACTCATTTACTATTTTGTTTCGAGATTTTTATGCACTATATTATCTAGTTAGCTTCACAGTTCACCACTCAAAACAAAATGTCTTGAAAATTGGGCGTGTAGAAATGTGGGTGGTTCATCTACCTAACCTGCTATATGCGGAGTACATACAGCGTGAAGTTTTCCTTTCATATTTTTACCACGACGTACTGTGACAGTGTTTATGGTTTTTGTTTGGTTTTGGTCTGATTCTTATAAGTAGTACGTTCAACGTTGGCGCTGCGCCAACTAAACGTCAAAAGGTGAAGGTTTCACAGAAAAGTACGTACATACATATATGTGTGTGTTGGTGTGTGGCTTCTTCATTACGGTTTAGAAACCCAGACAAATAGAACACGAGAACAATAAATGAAATAAATGCATTTCATAAATAGGTAACTAGGATAGTCACGTCACTAGTCAAGTTGACTTTGAGCTAGCTTTCATCACATGGTTTATTTTTTTTTATATATACATATATATATAAAGATATATATATATATATATATATATATATA
>DWAP01004620.1:0-10812 GCA_018230625.1 Heliconius eleuchia | reverse complement strand
TGGTTTGGCGGAGTAGATGTAAGTTTTTTATATTTGTTATTTTGAGAAAATAAAACACATAACCACTACACAACGGACATAACCATTTAAATATTATATATAAAAAAAATTTAAAAAGTCAAAAGAAAGAGACAAACAAAAATAAAAATTAATACTTCACTTCACGAGGCTTAAGTGAGCTCAGCTAAATAAAGCTAAATTTGAATGACTATTAAGAGTCACAAAAAAAAACTTTTGGAAGAAAAAATTGTTATTAAAGATGAATTGAAAAATTATCTGATTTTGTGTTTATAATGTATTGTTCCATTACATTATCAAGAGCAGCAGTATAAGGAAAATTTATTCTTCCTTTACATGTGTCTATGCCTAATTGCAATTAATGTCCACTTCTAATAAGCTAAACGCAAAAATAAAATAATGAGAATTAAATATGTGATACTGCTATCACTATACTGTATTGTTTTATTCTAAAACCCTTTAACACTTTCTAAAGTCCTTACCTGTTCTTCAATACTGTGTCCACACTGCTCTGATGGATCTATGAAGTACAACACCGCAGCCCTCAAATGTGCTAATGCTGTAACTGCCTGCATTTCTATAACATTACGCTCCTCGAGCGGATGGTCGAGGATACCGGGTGTGTCGATTACCTACGAAAAGTAGAATAGAAAAGATAAACATATAAATAAAAAAAAAATATCTTAATTTTTTTACAGTAACGGTACTTTACCTGGAGATCACAGAGTGACTACCCTAAATCTAAGTGCTCTAGAGAATATCAAATGCCATGCTACATCAAAACATGTATAAGGTGGCATATAGGTTTTATAATATAAGTTAATTAAATGCCATTTAGTACAGTTTCATTGTACTAATGTTAGAAATGACTTTGTCCCTGGTGGCTGGCTGGTCGCGAGAGCGGAATCCGTGAAAGCGGAGGTCCGTGAATTATACGCCACATGGCCATTTCTAATGCAGGGTAAGCAAGAGGTGGTCAGAGGTGGCTAGGGTGGCCAGAAGAAGCGAGAGGAGGCCAGTTACGTTCGCAATGGAAAAAGCAGTCAAATATAAGTTTCAAATATAGAATTTAATTATTTGTTGTAAAGAATTGACCAGAAATGATATTTATTATTGTTAGTAAACTTGAAACAATCAATTTTGTTTTGTTCAAAGTTGATTTCATTTAAAAACTAAAAAAAGATTTCGTTAATTATATGAAATATCCTATATGAATGAGAATTTTTTATCAATGTTGTATGTTTTTTATAAGTTAAATTATAATAAAAAATAATTTAAAAATATACAAAAATTTGATTAAAGATGTTTAAATTTTTAAATGCTTGTTTTATAATATTTTTCTATCCAGAGACTATATATTTATGAATACATAGACTAGATGTTTACCTGCCATCTCAAATATTTATAATCTGTGTGTCCGACGTACAAACTCTTTGTAGTAAATGCATACGGCTGTACTTCTACGTCTGCGCGTGTAATCTGAAATTATAATATATATAATAGATAAATGCATCTTGACCAGTTTTTTAAGACAAGACTTTAAAATAGAAAGAAAATTGATTATAAAAGGATTTCAGTTTCTACTTAGGGCACCTACAGGGTATAAGGGTGGAATTTCATTTAAAATTCTTAAAATGATGTTAAAGCAACAAAAAAAACTTCCTTTTCGTTATCGACTAGTTCGTTTCGTCTTCAGCCAGGCATAAAAAAGTTATTTTTAACATAATTACGTTAGATTAACTTAGTTATTGAATATTTAATAATTTAATTTCCTCTTTCTGGTAACCAAGCAAAAGCCCAAAGTGCCTGTATAAATCGTCAGAAAGCGAAGAATGGAAGTGAGTATTTCTCACTCTCATATTAATTACCTTATTTATAAAGCTTGACTTGCCCACATTCGGAAAACCGCATATGATGATAGTCCTAGTATAGGGGTCTATTGACGGCAAACGGGCTAAATGTTGTCTAACCTGTAATACAAAAAGAATAATAGATAAAAATTATTGACCATATAAAACAAGTTTATTATTTTAAAGCATTATCAGACCTTGCAGAACAGTTGACATATAAATTATTTTTAAAATTAGGATTAAAATACTCTGTTGCCCACAATTATCCAATCCAATCTCAACTCTGAGCTTTATATTTTCGAGACATCACCTGCTTGGAGGCCAAACTCAATGCCGCACTTTACGAAGCATTAAATCATTCAATCATTTATTTAATATTACCAAAATTCCCACCTGTTCAAGATAAGTAAGGTTGGCTCCCTGTCTCTTCATGATGGTGGCCATTCGACCGAGAGCTGCCCTTTTTAACTGCTTGCATCTATATAATGAATCACCAAACTTAAGAAGACGCACATAGTCCTTGGCTACACTGAAATTTACAAAAAAATTCAAATGTTTTTTTACTGTAAAAAAAAGATTCTATTATATTAAAATGTGTTGCAACATTGTTTAAGTATTTATTTCGTTTGTAAGAGCCACATTGTAGGCACAAAAGAAATAATATTTTATTTATTTTATAACATTAGTGTTGTAGAGAATATTTCATAAAAATTTAAAATACTAAGCTATCATACCAGAAGTTGTTATGTAGCAGTGGGATATTATCTACCTGTAAGAATAATGATTATGGGCTCAATTATCATGAGGGGTATTAATAAATTACTTTCATTTTCCAGTCGGTAATTAGAGTGCCATTGAGTTCTGTCACACATTGTGTAATGTCTTCAAATTGCGCAAAGGTGAGTAGAGGAACTCAATACTGTAAATTTTATCAGTTTTCGTAATCTGAGAGCCGAGTTATTAGAGATTTGGCACAATTCACATAGTAATCCATATTCATATTGTGGTGGTTGCTAAATCCAAAAAAACCCACTGGGGTAAGTGTCCACTGGGGTAGCAAGGGTTGTACAAAGTAAAAAACAAAAGTTCAAAATAGAAAAGAAACAAAAACTCAAAATTCATCAAAACAATGAAATAGGTGTAAAAATTTAAAAATCATTAGAGAAGTTGTCAATGTCAATCAGTTGTTCAAAATGGATTTATTTTCGATTTTTCAGTAATTAATTGACATTTTCTTTATTTACATTGTAATTATATGCACTAATAAGTGCATTAATATCCTTAGATTTAATTAAAATGTATAAATATTTTATTTTCATAGTACAGTAATGGATTATTTATATTGGTTAAGGATCTAAGACTATTTCTAAATTTTTTCTCCAGATCCAGATTGTCAACATCATTCATCATATCTCAACTCTTTACATATGGGTCCACGATTTTTCATCTCCTTTATACTAAATTAAAGTTAACATTTTTATAATTTACTCACTTATCAATGAGGTGTCTGGCTGTGTTTAGTTGGCCTAGACCAAGCTTGTAGTGGTCTTTGTCATACAAAACATTCATAAGATCAGCATAGAAAGGATGGACATCATCTAATTTTGGAAATTCCTATAAAATAACAGAAACTTAATAAAACTTTGACAAAATAAGTGGTATTTTTTAATATTATGTAATACCACATATCACAATAACATTATGAAGAGAACATTATATATGTTGATTTATTACGTAAAGTTTTTAAGCTTTAATTTTATATTGAATTATACATAATTTTTTAAAAGATTGTAATCAATTATATTATTGTAATAAACAGCTTGTATACAAGCAAAATTTTTCATCTAATCTCATACGATCTTAATTGCAAATATGTATATTTTATTTTTGAATTTTTGAATCATTTAAAGCATACAAAGTACAAAAAGACTTACCTGTATAATCCGCGATAACCTATCGTGAAAATTCTGTTGAGTAAATTTCACTTTTCTTATGTAAAAGGCACGTATCCTTGTTATTTTATAATGTTTGTGGACAACTGTTGGAGTTTTCCTTTGTGTTTTTGATAGAATAATATCAATAAAGTCCTAAAAGTAACAAAGTATTATTGAATAAGGTTATAATATGGAAAACATAATTTCCATTTATACTATAATTATTGAAATATATCGCTTACCTTCGCCGTGGGGACGACGGCTATCTTTTTGAAATTGTACAAACTCATTTTGTATTGTTTTCTAGCTATTTATCATATAAATAACAAATTTGTGGGTTCCACACGTAAACACGTGTGTATCACCCACTATGAAAAGGATTTATTTATTTGTCAAGCGTGTCATATTACTTGCACTATATTGTCAAAAAATATTTTTTATCTATGCATTAAGCTTAAAAAATCTATGTATTGTGTACGCTATTTAATATGAAGTTAAAACTTTTTACAAGCAATAAATTTAAACAAAAAGCAATGCAATTTTATATCACAATACAGTTTTTTTTTTCGAAAATAATGCTAGTATGTAGAAATTTTCATAATTTTTTTGGTCCAAGAATAGTTTTAATATATAATTTCATGACTAGAAAATGTATATCTGGATTTTGGCTTAATAAACGTTCATTATCTTATATTTTGTAGTATTATATAACACCAAAAATAATTATGTAGATCTAAGCGATTTTTAATGCAGCTATTTAAAAGTTAAACAATCTTTAGTCAATATAATCTCACAATGTTTTTTTTTTCCAATCACAAGAGAAAGTACTTATATGGCTCGGTACTAATAATATTTGGTTACTGGTTAGCATATAAAAAAATATTTATGACTTTAAGTGCTGACATTATAATAATATTTTCAATTTAGTTTAATAATATAATATTAAGTAAGAAATATTCAAACAAAGCAGTCGGCAACATTAAATTATGAAAAAAATGAAACCGATGGTAACATTGAAAAAAAAGTCATTCAGCGATCGGCAATGGCGTACATTTTTTGGCCGGTTCGTGCTAGGTTATTGTGAAAAGATATGATAAATAATAAATAATATTTTATGTATAATAACCACATCATTGCAAAGGGCATAAACAAGATTATATTCTCCGTTGACGCTAAATATATTTAAAGAAGGAACTTTAAGTAAGTATTAACATGTTGCGTCATTTTTCATTTGTTTTCAATCGGATTTACATATTTATTTAACATTTTAATAACATTACGACATTATTGTCAGTATATTTTAGATTATTCATGTTTTCCCGCATTAAACTTCGTATACAATCGTCACGGTATTTTAGTGAAAGTGAGTGGTTATTGTGTTACAGGAAACGAAAAGGAAAATATATCTAAGAAAAAATGTATTCAAGAATCCCTAAAAGCGGCTGGAGTAGCTTCCAAAAGCGTGTACACCTATTAAACACTCGAAGTTTTGCTGGCAGCATCCTTAAGAAGAAAGAAAATGTATCAAATAACTTGCAACCTGGAAAAATATATCATGGATTTATTTGTAATGACATAGAACCAATAAAAGAATACAATATGACTGCTTACCATCTTACACATGAAAAAACTAAGACTGAGTACTTACATTTAGAAAGGGATGATTCTAACAATGTATTTTCTGTAGGCTTTAGGACAACACCACAGGACTCAATGGGCACCCCTCATATTCTAGAACATACTGTATTATGTGGCTCAGAAAAATATCCTGTAAGAGATCCATTTTTCAAAATGCTGAATAGATCACTAGCAACCTTTATGAATGCTCTAACTGGCCCAGATTATACATTTTACCCATTCTCATCCCAAAATGAAATAGATTATAGAAATTTACAAAAAGTTTATTTGGATGCTGTTTTTAAACCAAATTTGTTGAGATTGGACTTCTTACAAGAAGGTTGGCGGCTGGAACATTCTAAGCTAGATGATAAAACATCAGATTTAGTGTTTAAAGGAGTAGTTTATAATGAAATGAAAGGTGCTTTCTCTGAAACTAGTTCCCTCTTTGGCCAAAAATTCATTAATACAATTTTACCTAAAGGTACATATGGTTATGTCTCTGGTGGTGACCCCCTGTGCATTCCAGAACTGACACATGAGCATTTACAGAATTTCCACTCCACCTATTATCATCCAAGCAATGCTAGGATATATTCCTATGGCAATTTTCCTCTTGAACAAAATCTTAAATTTGTAAATGACACCTATTTAAGTAAATATCAATTTTTGGATCCAAAACATACAATAGTGGCTCCGCAGGAGAGATGGAAGATAGTAAAACGGGCAAATACATCATGTAGAGTTGACCAATATGGAGGTCCGATAGAGAAACAAAATCAAATAGCATTGGGCTACGCAATGTCTGACATAACAGACATTTATGACACCTTCATGCTTACTGCATTAGCTGAATTAATGATAATTGGTCCAAATTCAGCTTTCTACAAAAGTTTAATTGAGAAAAACATTTCTGGGGGATATAATTCTTTAACAGGATATGAAAATCAGATTAGAGACACATTGTTTGTTGTTGGTTTACGAGATGTGGAAAAATCTAATTTTGAAGTAGTAGAAAAGATTGTGAATCAAACTATTGAAGAAATATTTACTAAAGGGTTTGAGAAAGATCATATTGAAAGTGTTTTGCATGGATTTGAGTTGTCAATAAAGCATCAATCACCAAAATTTGGCCTAAACTTGTTGTTCAATTTAATGCCACTCTGGAATCATGGGGGGCCGATACTAAGTGCTTTAAAAGTAAACACATTACTTGATCAACTAAAATCTGATCTACTTAATCCATCATATATAAAAGAAGTAATTGAAAAATATTTCATATTGAATAATCACAAACTTATAATGACAATGCAACCAGATCCAAAATTTGATGACATTTTTAATGAAGCTGAAGCAAAATTGTTAAAGTCAAAAGTAAAAAATTTAGCTCCAGAACAGAAAGAGGAGATATTTTTAAATGGTATAGAACTTTCAAAGGTTCAAAAAGAAGTTCAGAACTTGGATGTTTTGCCATGTTTGAAAATTGATGAAATAACATCCAATAAAACTGCGCCTACTTTACAACATACTATTTCTGGAACAATTCCGTTACAACTTTGTGAAGCAAACACAAATGGTGTTACTTATTTCAAAGGAGTTTTGGGTACAGATTGTTTAATTGAGAAACAAAAACAGTTTTTGCCCTTTTTCATACATGTTCTCGACAAATTCGATACGAAATCTTACAATTACAGAGACTTTGATAAATATGTGAGCAAGTCCACCTCCGGACTTGCCTTCATTTCCCATATTACAGAACACATTGATCAACAAGAGCAGTTTGAACAGGGCATTTTCTTCAGTAGCCACTGTTTGGATGAAAATTTACCCAAAATGCTGGACATTTGGTCAGAAATATTTGACAGGCCTAATTTCGAAAACAGTGAAAGAATGACGATGCTTTTAAACAACTATTGTTCGTCCTTAACTAGTGGGATCATCGACAGTGGTCATACTTATGCGATGCAAGCTGCGAGATCATTGGTCTCGTCTGTAGATGAATGTAAGGAAAACCTGCAAGGAATTAAGCACATAATGAATATGCAAGATGTACATAAACAATTTAAAATTGAGGATGTACAAGCGGTAGTAGATTGGATCGGGAAAGACGTATTAAAAGCCAATAATTTGAGAGCTGCCTTCCATTACTCAGATGGAAACGACAACATGCACGAAATGATTGATAAATTCTGTTCGAAATTATGCAGTGATGATAGTCAAGACGTAAATAGAATTAACTGGACGGATGCGAAAGCTCCTAGCAAGGAAAATAAAGGCGTTCACGTATCTATGAACATTCCAGTCAATTTCTGTTCAAAAGTAATACCGACAGTACCTTACACTGATCCTGATTATGCCAAATTAAGAGTTCTTTCGAGGTTCTTAACGTCTAAATATCTTCATCCTATTGTTAGAGAACAAAATGGCGCGTACGGAGGCGGTGCCATGTTGACTTTGGACGGAGTTTTCAACTACTACTCCTACAGAGATCCGAATTCCCGCGTAACTTTAGACGTTTTTGATGGTACAACTGATTGGATGGCAAACAACCACAACTTAGTCGACGATCAAAACCTTTTTGAAGCGAAACTGTCTATACTGCAACAAATGGATCAACCTATTGCAGAATATATGAAAGGAATAGATTTGTTCCTATACGGCTTATCATACGATATCTGGCAAACACAAAGAGCGCGAGTGCTGGCGGTAAAAAAGGAAGATTTGATCGAAGTTTGTCAAAAATATCTTGGCGCGGACAATTGGGCGGGAAAATGTGTCATCGGCAATGGAGCCTCTCAACAAATTAGAAAAGATAATGAAAATTGGGAAACCATTAGCGGTCCTCAGCAATAATTCAGTCAACAAAAGATTATTAGATATATTCAAATGAATTGTTAGAAAAAAAAAAGCTTAATAAATCTTTATTTTTATTGTGCATTTTGTTCAGATAATTATTAGTTGCGTAAAAATGTTATCACCAAATATTTGTACTTACAATGTAATATTTTAAAATATCATTGTCTTAGTAAGGTCTTGATTTTCACGATTATTACACATTTTAAATGAAATATTTTTAACCGGATTAATCGCGTATATTTAGATTCCGCGGCGCGGATTTCCAAAATGTATAATCTTAAACATACGCGATTAATCTGGTTAAAATAGTTTCATTTAAAAATCAGAAGAATGGTTCTTTTTTGTAGTGATGAATCTTGTTTTGTTCTTAAAGTAATTGGCATGTTGCATTTTCCAGGAGAAAAATACTTATATGTTAGATAAGTATTTTTCTCCCGGGTAATACTAATATATTTTTAATATATTTTTTGTTTTGCGAATCTATAAGAGAGATATTTTCTCCTATTTAAAAAATACAATTAAAAACAACAAATTACAACTAAAATATTATGCAATTTAAAAGAAAGTATTTTTTTCTCTACATATATTTAAATGTGTAACGTAACGGTATATGAATGTAAACACGATGGTAATAGATTCGATCTCCAATCGTGAGAATATTTTTTTTTAAGTTAAATCCCGCCACACCCGATGTCTTGCATTCTGGTGGAAAATGGAGAATGAGAGTGTCTTAGCACAGGTTCTTCTTGTTTTTATTTTTTTATAATATGAAACTCGTAGTGCGGATTTTAAACTTTCAAAAAATATTTTTCTATTAAATAGTTTTAAATATTTGCAAGTTATTTGTAGACATTGGCTTGTATCTACGCCGCACATAGCAGGATAGGTAGAGGGAACTTGGGAATCTTATGTACACTCCTTTACCCACTTTCCGACGAGTTCCACGTGGTGGATTTCTACGCCGCGCATTTTCTCGTCAGAGCGTGGAAATGCAAAATAATAAATATCTAATCATTTACTCCAGTGGGATCGAACCCACAACCGTCGCGTGTAGTCGCACACTTGTGCCCCTGCGCCACGACGGATTCAATATGATTCTTTTATATAATTTAACGAATATCTAATGTATTTTATGTGAAAATGTCTCCATTCTAAAATTGGTTTGTTGTTAGATACTTAAAACTAGTAAAGTTAGTATGCTGTAGAAGTAAGAATCTTATAATTTATTTAAAAATTATAATATTGTTGAGACTGTTAATAAATATTTTAAATTACATTGTTGTTTTCGTTTAAATCATTTTATTTGTACTTCGTAACTTTGAATCTACTAGTGATCGTGATAGTATTGTTATTGAAAATATTTGCTTGAAGTTAATAATTTATTTTGTGGTTTTCTGTTGAAATTAGTGCATCATATTATATATTTACGAAGGCACGAGATAAACGATAAACAAATCAAACGAAAATTATTTTATTAGTCACACCCAAAATCCAACTTGTTCTCCAACTTGAGACGGATTTTAACACTAAAAAAATAAACTAACACAGGTACTGCGGACATTTCACATTAAAATGTGATGTTTTGTCATCGGTCAGACTACATCCGCCATTACTATCGGTCAATTCGGTCTCTCCTAGCAAAACGCACGACACGACAGACAGATAGGACCCCAACAAAATATATTATTTTCCTGCTAAGTTAAAGCGTTGAGTGGAGAATGTGAAACATTATTAATTTGTAAAGTAAAGGTCTACAACTAAACTCAGGGCGGCCACGACACGTCGACGGCAATAGCGTTCAGTTATGCTTGCATACACACGCAGACGCATCTCAGCTATATTACTTAGGTATACATTTCTATAAAATATTGTTTATAAAGACACATCAATTTTACTTTACAGATCAATATAATGGCATTGCCGCCACATTTTAAAGGCTCCACACAATATTTCGAAGAAAGCCTCAAATTTTTCTACAAATATGAACATCTCTTCAATTTTCCCAACACAGACGTATTAATAAATAACACATTTGACCATATCGATATTGAACTAGAGAATGTCGACGTTTTTAATAAAAGTTTCGAAATATTTGCTTTGAAAAGTAAATATTTAAAAGATTTTTTTGGTAATTATGAGAAATTTAAACCAATTATGGAACAATTTAGAGATAAGGAATTAGATTTTTTAATAGATGCCCCACTTAGTTGGAAGAAGAAGCATGAAATATCGTATCTAGCCAAAGAGATAGGTGCTTTGTGTGAGAAAGTTGAGTGTGACACCGTCGTGGACTTTGGGTCAGGATTGGTAAGTCTTATGCATACAGACGTTTTTTAAATAATCAATTATAAAACGTAGAAGGGTAGGCCAGTGTATTGAAATACTCGTTTCTATTTTCAGTCTATTTCTAGAGACATAGAATATCGGAACGCCTTACTTTTTCGCCTGGGCGAGGAAATTGAAAATATTAAATATTTTACTTAAAACGTATAAAAATTTGAACGTAGCGGGACTCGAACCCGCGCTTCCTGGAAACC
>DWAP01004619.1:0-10814 GCA_018230625.1 Heliconius eleuchia | reverse complement strand
TCTCTCTGACTACCCCGCTAGGGATAAAGCGTGAAGTTAAGTTAAGTTAAGTATAGATAGAACCTGGGACCTGGGAAGAATAATAATAAAATGTATGTCATTAGGTACGTTATTTCCATAGGAACAACTTTCGATGATTGATGAGAGCTTTGTTGTCACAATTGTCCGTTAGATATCCGATCAGAGATATTATAGTCATAAGATCCGCATTGTCCTGTTGTTAAAGGTCAAAATAAGTATTTTCTTCGAATGAAAAAAAAAACATTTCATAATTATTTATTATTATAATTGCATTCATAAGCACTATAATTATATCTATAACAAGATTTCTAGTCTGGTATTTAAGGTACGCGTGACTTAAGGATCATCTACTATAATGTAATTTGAAAATATTGCTGGTGCAATTAACTCTTGACCCATCTCATGCCTTTCCCAGGCGCACTTATGCAGGTTTCAGGACAAGAAAGTATGCGAAATAAAGTATGTATTACCATAAAATAAAACGATATATATATATATATATATATATATATATATCTTTGAATATTGATGAAATTATATTTTTTATGGCCCAATTCAGCTTCATGCTGTATCCCGCACACAGCATGTTAGTGAGTGACAGAACTCAACGCCACCTCGACACCAGAGCGAAAAAATGGAAATATAAATTTAAGTAAATATATCATCTCCCCGAGTGGTGATTGAACCCATATCCAGTCGGTTTTACTGGTTATAGCTCAATTAATAATAATAAATGTGTGTTACTGCGCAATATTATAATAATATATAAATAAACAAAAATGAATTACAGTGTAAGCGCCATAGAAATGATTGTGAAGATTAGAAAGACATATATACGCTTGCCGAGGTTCAGTAAGTGTGTAAGCGTGTTATTATATGATAATATATCGAGTAAGTTTAATCGATATCAGATCGTCAAAATAATATTAACTTACAGCTTGCACAGACACAGACACAGAGTATAAAATATTACTACGGGTTGGAATTTTAAATATTATACGGTACCATTTTTTTTTTGAGATTTTATTGTTTTTGATTACGTACAAAAACACTATTTCCTATAAATTTAGTCATAAATAAAATTATTGCCAATTTTAAAAAAACATTTTTTACTTTATTTTCATGTATTTATAATTTACGTTTACAACATTAAAAAAATATATTAGAGAAAGATTAAAGTAATTTTAAAAATATAAAAAAGTATATATTAGTATATTTTAAAATTGCCGTAATCTAAAATGTTATGTAATGTAATAATCGCAAAAATCTAAGATTCTATTTATAATGTTTAATACATTCCTAGTAACATGTGTCTATTGCCTTAAGTCATTGAACTAAACATTAATTGACATTAATGTAAGTGTAAAGTGACTGATAATCTGTAATATATTTGTGCGGTAGGTCAATTAAAGTTGATCTTTAATAATAATATTTATTAATTTCAATATTATAACGTTAGTATGGCGTTTTAAAAATTATATAAAAGAAAAGAACATTTTTCTCATGTAAAAATGTAATTACCCGTATAAACAAAAACATGGGTCAACCCCATTATATTTTCTTACTTATAATTAGTTACTGCAATATATTAATTACTCATGCCATCGACAATGATACCCTGTGTAATGGAACTACTACAGCACGTGTGGAATACGAATTTGCTACAGACATAATAAACAGTGAACATATAATAACATTTAAAGGCTATTTCGCTAGAACAACAAGAGAAAATTATGTTACTGCTGCGCTCAGAAATGCTGGGGTAAGTCCCACAATTTATTACTTCTTCATAAATTGTTTATATAAATAAGAGAAATAAGCTCTTATTCTTATTACGCTCATATAAACAGTCCTGAAAAATAATAACATAAATAAATCTCCTGTGGGTAAACGAAAGTAAGTAATTCAAGTTATTGTATATTGAGAATTAATGAACAATAATAAAATAAACAATATACTTTTGGTAAAACATCACAATTCCAATCATCATATATTCTATTTTAATTGTAAATTAGTTGCATACTTATATAAATTAATATTTTTTTAAAAAGAACTTCCTCATTTTTATCATGTGAGATAAACAGTATATGATTATGATTCATAGGTATCTATAATATGATATGTTTGCACAATTAACTTTATTTATTTTAAACTTTCTCAAGGCTCTGATTACGATTGTTGAGTTGGTTTTAATTCATTATTTTTATTTATATTTAAATAGAAATGAAGTAATTATATAATTATGGCTAGTGACTTAAAGAGATTATTAAAAGAGGCAATTGTAGAATTATTTTGCATTTGGTAATGATGTTGAGAGAAGATCAAACAGTGTAGGCAAGCATTAATGCACATTTCTAAAGGCATAACATTATTGTATATAACATTAATACTCAAACCTACACTAAGCTTCCAAGTCCCATTCTCTGCTGGAAACTCCTCACTCTACATAGAAACCTTAGTAGTTTCTTTTCATTATAGGTCACAAATTGGACCATTCTCCAACGCAACAACCCAGCAAAAGAATATCCTAGTGATTTTGATGTTATTATTTTTGATGATGATATTAAAAATGGTATAGAAGCTTTATGTGATCATCCTGCAGTTAAACATGTTACAGTACAACGTCAAGTCCAGCGTACTATCAAATATGTTAATGAGGTTTGTATAATCTTTACTATAGTAAAAAAGTATTAACTAAATGTTATTTTCCAGAATTTTTATAAAAATATATATAACATATTTTTTTTAGTTTATTTTTTGGATAATTTTTTTGTTGTTCAGGATGACTGTGGACCAAATGGCTGTATATATACTGGTTGGAGAAATCATAGACGAACACTTCACTCCATCAGAAAACCTCGAGAGGTAGCCTTGTTGATATGTTAATTTATAGTACTAATATAATATAAATAAGTATTAGTATAGTGCAATGTAACTAAGTAATAAGTAACTTCTTACTATACTATAGATAATTTTATTAAAAGAAAAATCTTAAAAAAATATTTGTAAATTTATATATTATATATTATTATAAATTTATATATTATTATATTTAATTTAGTTAACAAGATTTTTTAAAATATTTATTTTATACCTTTTTAATAATAATATACCTAAATTATTCTGTTAAAATGTAATGCAATCATGTCATCAAATGATAACAAGAACATTATTTTACTTATTGAATAATGTTTTTAAGAACTTCTATCATAAAATAGTGTTATTAGTTACACATATTATATTTGTTATCTTATGTTATTAAGTGTACAAGAGGTGATCCAAAAGTAATGATAATATTCAATAATAAACACGATGAATATAATAAAAATAATAAACTTTTTTCTCCACAGTTTTTTACATATTCTCCTAATAAGTAATTTAGTCCACCTTTTTTTCAAAGTTAGAAATCTCTTAGAAAAAAGTGCTTGGTTTTAACCTTCAAATAAAACCCAACAGCGGCCATCATATCACTTTTACTATCAAACTTTTTGCCTCGGAGGTGTACCTTGAGTCGAAGAAAGGTAGGGAAGTCACTGAAGGATAGATCTGGTGAATAGGCTGGGAGGATGGTCATGTCCACATGTTCAATGATTGCCTCTTGAATGGCATCCATGGCAACTGCAGCTTTGTGAGTTGCCGTGTTGTCTTGGTAAAACAGCACTTCGACCCGAAGTTCACCTTTTCTCTTCAGGCCTTTTCTCCTTGATAGCCTCGCGCAATCCTCTAATTTGTAGAAGCCCGTAATAGTGGCTCCCTTATTCCAATAGTCTAACATAATAATTCCTTCAGAGTACCAAGAAACGGACACCATAAACTTCTCTACTAAGCTTGACACTCTGAATTTCTTCGGCGTCGGTTCGTGGGCTTGTTTCCAAATTGAAATGTCGAATCCAAGACGCGATCTTTCTCATATAAAATGAGTTCCCAAGTGTTCTTTGAATGCTCCTCCCAATTATATTATATCTTATAATTTACTGATCTATTAATTTCTTTTCTGGGATATACATAAGATCCTACGTAGATTTTAGGTACTAAACTTTATTAATATTAAATAATATTTAGTGCCAAAAATCTCGCATATGGAGAACATGGCTGGCAGAGGGCACCCCAACCACCGCCAAATTGGCGTGTTTAGGGGTGAAATACAAGCCCGCTCATTTTACTTAATTTAAAACGCAAAAATGTATAAAACTATTACCAAATATATCATAAAATTAATGCATATGTTTTGTCTCCAGAATGCTGGATATACATCGAGAAAATTATTGAGAACAGTGCCGCGGCAGATAACATCCGTTTTGAAAGCTGACTTGCTGTGGTCCCTCGGAGTAACAGGTAGTAATTTTTTACGACATTTTATGGTTTAGTTTTTAATTATTTTTATTTTCTCACAGTGGTAATAAGACAAACAGCGTTGAGAGAGAAAAGGAGTGTCTTAACAATAAAATGTGGGATAGAGCGCGACGCTTAAAAGAATATTACTTTAAGATCTACAGATAATAACTTTCTTATCCACAAAGAAAATAATTATTATATTACCGTGATTTTGATTCTCATTCGAAGTACACACTATTTGTGTGTGAAATATGAGAATTTTGTTATGTCTAGGGATCTACTTATCATCGTTTATATAGCTACTGTTACTAGTTCAATAATACTAAATTGTAAATATGTCAAAATAAATTAATTGATGCGTCGTTTGGCTGAAGAGATAACGAGAGCATAACAAAAACAAAAAATATTTCGATTGTGGATATGGAAAGGAAGTGCATGAAATGTATATAGATAAAATATGTATGTATGTTACTCTGTTGATGAGTTAATTATTTTAAAAATGGTAATATGTGTGTATTATCATGATCATCATCGATGAATATCAATCTTTTAAAATAAAAAATCAAAAGTAAAAAGTAAGTAAGTATCCTCATTTATTATGAGGAACGGAGGTCTTAACACTAGGTTCCCTCTGTCTACCCTTCTGTGTGCGGCATACAATTTTAAAGTGGCATAATATTTTTTACAATTTTAAAGTGTTGTTAAATAATATTTATTGATAGATGAATTGTATACATGTTGATATCATTTAAATGTACTTTAGCGCACCTAGAAGTTTATTACCCTACAGGATTGGCTATAGGCTGCCCTATATAGTTAAGGCCTTTCGTGCATATTTGTATTGAATTGCGTACAATAAATTATGAAAATATAGAATATTATTTTAGAAATTGATATTTATTTTGTTTAATAGTTCATGTTCGTGAGACTTTTAAATAAGTTAACGATAACCTTTTGACTTTAGTGTAGGACCGTGTGTACATGTAAAAAATCTTTTGTTTATTACCAAACCGACCTGAGAATTCAGTTTAAATTATATAATGATCATGTGATTTAAGTAATTGTTTTATTCTTTTAAGAAAATTAAGATTTTTAATTTTAAAATATGATTAAAATGTCGCAATTAAAAGTTACGATATCATTATCAAACATTACGCACTTAACGAGTTACTAAACAATATAATTTTGAAACAGTACACTTGAATGTGCGCTAGATTTTTTAACACGGTATTACATATACAGACTCCTATTGATATTGTTTTTATGGTTTATCTACATGATTACTGTATATAGACCAGTATTGGCGCAGTGGCACAAAGTGTAACTGTAAATCCGACTGGTTGTGGGTTCGATTCCCACTCAAGGAGATGAAATATTTACTTAAAATTGATGTTTCCATTTCTTCGCTCTGGTTTCGAAGTAAAGCGCGGAGTTCTGCCACTCAACACGCAATGCCTCCAAAATTCGGCAAAAAGTGGGAACGGAGTGTCTTAACACTAAGTTCCCTCTGCCTACTCTGCTGTGTGCGCGATACATCGTGAAGCTAATTTAATTTTTAATTACAGTATATGTAGTGTACTCGTGTATATATTAAGTGAGTAAGTAAGAATTAAGACTAGGTATTACAAAATATACCTTCACAATTTGTATCGCTTTCTATCGATAATATAAATTATAAAGTACGAAAAGATTGAAGAAAATCGCTTTAGTGTCATTCGTTCCATTTTGGTTGATTTCTGAAAATAAAAAAAATATAATGATGACAATCACATCTACATTATTAGAAACAAGTCCAACAATCTTGTCGTATTGAATATTATAATACAATACGCTACAATTGCATGTACTATACATAAAGACTATTTCGGTAAAGCAACAAAAAAATGTTGTAAGCTCTAAAAAATTATTGTTTAAATGTTTATAACATCTATTTCAGGGGAGGGTATCAAAGTAGCGGTATTCGACACGGGGCTAGCAAGGAACCATCCACATTTTGGGCGTGTCAGAGAAAGAACGGATTGGACCGGAGAAAACACGTTAGACGATGCCCTAGGCCATGGCACTTTTGTGGCGGGTGTCATAGCTTCCAGAGCTGATTGCCTTGGGTTCGCACCAGACGCTGATCTGCATATATTTAGAGTATTTACTGATAACCAAGTTAGTAAAAAAAAAATAACTTCACGTTTCTCCCCAATAAACATAGTAGGATCCAGTTACATAACTAACTTAATATCATAATATGATATTGTCGTTACTGTTGAATTTTTTTCGTTTCTTTTAAATAGCGGAAAACTTTTTATTAATTACTTTATATTATGCTCTATGTAATATCATGTAAATCAAGTCTTAGCTGTGTTAAGAAACACTTGAGTTCTCATAATTATTTAAATTCAATTGTTAGTTGTGGATAAAGTACACGTTTTGTAGAGTTTACGTAATCAACGCTTGCTACCAATTCATGGTTTAACTAAAACCAAAAAAAGACATTATTCAAATACATTGTATTTATTCATTTACACGTAGGCTCCAAATTGTGATGAAAAAAAAAGTTTTTATCCGCGACCTCACTCGCTTGAGAACATGGAAATAACCAAGACTTGCTTACTAATTATGACAAATATTGATTGACCGTATATTCGTTTTGTAGTTACTTACATTGGGACATAGCCCTCCTCCATAAATGGACAGTCCATTGTCCAGTGGACACAAAAATATTTTTTTAACTCGCGCCAATAGTTCTTGAGATTATTGTGGTTGCTTTTGATAATATTTTTTAATATATTACAGGTGTCCTATACGTCATGGTTCTTAGATGCTTTCAACTATGCTATCATGCGAAAGATCGACGTACTTAATTTGAGTATTGGTGGACCAGATTTCATGGACCACCCATTTGTTGATAAAGTATGGGAATTAAGCGCCAATAAGGTAAACGGATTTGTTTTGAAAACCTAATTTGGTTTATGTATGTTTGTGTTATTTCAACTGTGGTATGTGGTAATTAAGTCAATTAATTTTTTTAATCGACTGAACTGCCGTTAACCCGTGATCTTTTAGTTTTCACTTTATCCCGTATGTAGCAGGAAGGCAGGCAGAGGGAACCTCCGTTCCCTGTTCTCTATCTAATTTTCGAGGCATTGCGTGTTGTTCGTGAGAAATGAACGCAGCATTTCGTCTTTTTACCAAAAAAATATGAAAATTATTCATCAAAGGAATCGAACCATCGCATCGACAAATTATGAGTCGTTTACGGGATACAGCGTAAAAATAGAAAAATAAATTATACACTAGTAATATAAATAATGTTTTCTGACCAGGTTATCATGGTGTCCGCGATCGGCAACGATGGACCGTTGTACGGAACACTAAATAACCCAGCGGATCAAATGGACGTCATCGGCGTGGGGGGTATAGGGTTCGACGATCGCATCGCCAAATTTTCTTCCAGAGGCATGACTACATGGGAACTGCCGGATGTAAGTATCTTATATGTTATGAAATTATTAGCATTAAATTTTAATCCTATTTTAAGTTGCGTTCTCGTAAACCACTTATGTTAATATACACATAGAATAATTTGTGTAATATAACAACATGTATTAAATATAAAAAGACATTGTATCGTAGTTTAAGTGCGACTGTGCATATGATGGTTACGAATTCGATACTTACTTGTGGCAAAAAAACGTGTGGCACTCAAGAATTATCTCTAAATTATGGAAGAACTAGATATAATAGTCTGAGTTCTTTCTGTCTACACTTCACCATACTTCTGTTCACCATACTTCTGTTCTGTGACATGTAAAATACGTATAAATTAATACTCTTGTCAAAATTCTATTATTATTTTATTGGACTTATATTATTATTTTTTATAGTATTTTACGAGAAAATTAAAATAGTAAATATTTCATCCCATGAGTGGAAATCGAACCCATAATCACGCCGGTTGCAGTCACACGCTTGTGCCCGTACTCCACGATACTCTGTTTACTATTATAATAATTTTTATTTCTATTTAACAGGGCTATGGTCGTATGAAGCCCGACATCGTGACATATGGGAGTGGCGTTCGCGGCTCCAGTGTGAATGGCGGGTGCCGATCCCTTAGTGGTATGCTAAAGTAAGCAATAGGGTACATGACGTTCGTTTTTTATTATAAATTAATATTTTCATACATTGATAATATTTTTTGATTGAGCGAGGGATAAACAATCAATTTATCCAATATTTTTTTATATTGTCCGTTTTTTCTAGTATTTATGATATATTATCTTAAATGATAGTCACGTTTTTCCCACATAACAGGAAAAAGTATTTTTTTTATATAGGTTTCCTTAGTATTAATTGATTTAGATGAACATACCATTCTAAGCATAGTCATGTACCCTATACTAAAGCAATATAAGATATTATTATAGAAAACTATAATTTGCATAAACAAAATTTAATTTTTAGAATCAGTGTATATAAGATTAACATATTGCTTACTGTAATAAAAATAGTTAGGATTAAAAATACCTATAATAAAAGCAAAGTTCGATCTAACGTGGTTTCTATATAATATAAAATTTTAATATGTTTAAAAATGAAATTATAGAAGTTGTACGTTATAGAGGCAAGCTTTCTGAATAGTTTGTTTTATAGAAAAGAAAATATTTCTTGGGATTTTCTTAGTTGTATATAATACGCCTTTTGGTTTTAATATAGTGCGATATGTTATATATCCAGCTAAACTATTGTACTGCTAAATGAAAATTTGTCTCAAAAAATCTCCTTGCGTAGTAGCTAGGAAATTCAGGCATGTCAGGAAATGTGATCTTACGCCATGTTCGATTCTCATGTTTAATATTTTTATTTATTCTCTCTTCTATTGAGGCAAAACGCGCGGTTAAGTTGCGCCACTCAACACGCAATGCCCACAGAATTCGGCGTAAAGTGGAAAGCGGAATGCCCAAGTGAGCCTGGTCTGTTTCTCAACTGTGAAGCTGAAAATAGAAAACTAACAATTTCTTTCAATTAGTGAATTGAAAAAGAAGGAGAAGCAAAAAAAATTCTATCAGTCAACCATACGTTTGTAAATGCGTCGCGCGATAACTTTTATAAATGAATACCATGATTTAAAAGAAGAAATATTTTTTGTACAAAATAAGGAATGTCACTTAATATCTTCTCCCCCCTGGCATTAACCCCGGCGTATGTTGCCAGGGTCTACCTTCTCGCTTAACCTACTCCACTTTGCACGGTCTGTAATGTCACTTAATATCTTCTGAAATTTTAGTTTATATATTCTTTAAATTTTCGACCACAATATATAGAAGAAAAAGTAAAGAAATTATAAATGTATACAGGTACTTCGGTAGCTTCACCAGTGGTGGCCGGCGCTATAGCTCTTTTAGCTAGCGGCGTTCCCCGACAGAACCTCACACCTGCAGCGGTCAAACAGGCCCTTTGTATAACAGCAAGACGACTGTCCGGCCCTAACATGTTTGAACAGGGCCACGGGAAATTAGATCTTATCAGTGCATATCAGGTAAAGAATAAATACACTTTTTAAACGACTTCTATCTCAATAAGAAAGTGAAACCGCTTCGTTCTTTTTTTACGGTACAATAAAAAAAAATGTTATATGGTGTTGTATGTTATAATCATTTTATATATATTGTTGTATTGTACTTTAAAATATATTACACTGAATTTTAATACTTAAACAATGGATCTAAGCACAAAAAAAGTTTTTAAATATTTATTATATTTACAAGAAAACGTGTTTCAGTTTCTCCGCGAGTACGAGCCTCAAGCTAGTCTCAGTCCGCCGTACATAGATCTAACTGAATGCCAGTACATGTGGCCCTACTGTACACAGCCGCTATACTATAGTGCACAACCCACTATAGCCAATGTCACAGTAATCAATGGGCTTGGCGTTGCGGGCGAAGTGGTGAGTAATAAATAATATATATAGATAATATAACACTAAATTATATGAATGTTATAACGAATGTACTTTTTTGTTGATTTGCGAACGCGAATTCGAATATATTGATTTCTTCTAATAAGAGGTTTACAGTAACAAAACCGATTACCTAAAAAAATATTTTACTTTATAAGTATTTCCTACTATTTAAATACTAAAAAAAATCGTAAATTAAATAGTTTTGCTTGTGTTGTTTATGAGCAACTGTATCATTTTATTCATTAAGAATATATATTTTTCTATTGCTGCTGTGTGATTTTTTTACTGTTGCGTCAATAGCGTTGTAAAAAAAACTACTTTAAAAGCGAAATTAATTATGGCTAAGCGATATTCTATGCTCATGTATATGTATAAATATAAATACACTGCCTATTTATTCTTATAAACTTTTGGTTCAATTAAATTTTAATTTGATAAATAAGTCACAAGGAGGGGCGCTGCTGTGCCACAGTTAACATCAGCTCTGTGAATAATTTTGGTT
>DWAP01004618.1:0-10814 GCA_018230625.1 Heliconius eleuchia | reverse complement strand
TTTGCCTCGACACCAGAGCGAAGAAATGGAAATAAAAATTTAAGTAAATATTTCAATTCTTCGAGTGGTGATCGAACCCACAACCAGTCGGTTTTACAGTTACACTTTGTGCCGCCGCGCCACGGCTGGCCTCAATACCATCTTGGCCATATAATACACAAGTTAGAATATCTGCAATTCATACATTTTTTGCTTTCCCTCTTCGTTTACTTCAATTACGCAACTAGTCTAGCAATGCAATCAGACTGATAATAAATTATAGAAGAACACAGCCAGAAGTAAAAGGTACGTCGCCGAAATTGGAACGGTTACAAACTCGATCATACGATGTTTATTTACAATTTGAAATATTTTCATTGCCCCAAACATGAGGTGTGTCATGTGGCGTCACAATTCTTTATCGCGATTCGTGAACTAAACGTGAACGCAAACATGTTTTTGCATGACTATAAAACTACTAACAAATCCATATTCTAGTTCAGTTTGCAATTTTCTCTCGTTGAAACCACATTGTATTAATAAAACATAAAATTAATAAACACGGAAGTGAATAACAAGGAACTTTAGTGACTTGATACGTTTGTTTTGATTTGCTTCAATTGGTAGCATTGATCGCGCGATCTGACGTCATTGCGCCGTCTTGTCATTGATCTATTTGTGTTATTGGCGAAGTTTAAATACATTTACCAAGGATTTACGCAAATCAGCAATGTCTCTCAAGCAACAATATCAAGTGTTCACTTGGCTTGAGATATATACGTGATAATACTATGAACAGTTTTCTCGAAACTCTTCGTGATATAAGTTGACAACGTGACTATACGTTGTATATAACGTTGAATAAATCTTTTTATTGAACTTATAAGTTATTTGTAGTGCTGTTTTAATTACATATCTTGTATTGAACAATTATTTGCTGTTTAAGTGTTGAGGATGTCGTCTTTAGGAGGACAATGGCGGATTATTCGCCACTACCTTTCTATGAGCAATTTGAACTCTGAGGTAGAAAAACTAGTTCAGAAAATTAAACCAGCTACGCCTGAACAATGGGAAAGTAAGTTAGCATTTTGTAAAAATAAAAGAACATACATTATATTAATGCTTTAAATAATGTTTATTGTGGCTAATATTTGTAACAGCAGTGTTTACCTTTAAAATAAATTTAGAGCTTTTGTTTATAGAGATGCTTACAAAAGCGCAATGACTTATAATAAACTGTTAATTTATAAATAGCCCATAGAACATTTCGAAATTCTTTGCCGAGTAATAGGGAAATATAAGATCTTATGGGTGACAGACCTCAGTTTATTGATTGACTGCCTACTGGCATAGCATTCATAAACATAGTTTGAATTAATAATTGAATTTATTTTGTGATAACATTAATTCTTTCTAATATTTTTTTGATTTTCTTGTAGGTTTAATTAAAAAATTTGAGAAGGCAGTGTCAGTTAGGCTTGCTCAAAGTGTAGATATTAAAAATGGAGACCAAAAATTGGAACATAAAAATAATGCAACAACAATTGAAGAAACACATACAAAAGTTAAAGAAAAAAATGAAAAAGAAGACAAAATAAGCCAAGAAGCTCTCACACTTGGTTCAGAAGCCAAGGAAATTACATTTGAAGGCCTTTGGCAAGGGTTAAAGTTAAAGAAGGATTTACATTTTGGAAAAATATCTGAACCTAGCTGGAAAACTAACAAACCTATTGTTACAAAGGTAATGTATACTAAATGATAAATATTTATTCTTTATTAGTAAAAATTTTATAAAATCTTATATAATATTTATTTCTGGTACTTATTAATGCTACTTACAGAATTTATAGTTTTTAAACAAGACCAGTTAGCATCTAAATTTGTGACAAAACATAAATTTTGTCACAAATTTAGATGCTAACTTTATGAATGTTGATTCAAAACTTGTCTTCATTTTCTTTCATATATGATTCCAAATAATTAAAGCTGTTGTTTGAGGTCATTGTGGTGCAGGGGCACAACACAACAGTTGTAGGTTCAATTTTCACTTGGATAAATGAAATATTTCTACTTTCATTCCCTTGCTCTAGCAATGAGGGAAATGGTGGTGTTGAGTTCCACCTCTCAAGACACAGAAAGTGTTCAATGAAAATATCTTAATGAAGAATAGAGTGTCTTAACACTAGGTTCCTAGGTTCCCTCTGCATATTCTACAATGCATGCATGTAAAGGTAAAATATAGCAGAGATCACTAGAGTAAAATATATAAATAAGTAATAATATTATTTTACACAAAATAAATAAATAAATTCTGATAAGAAATTGTGAGATAACTTTTAACACTACTGTATTACTGACACTGTCTAATAATCAGTTGTTTTTAAATATCCATGATGTTATTTTATGTTGAATGAGTGAAAGTGGCATGCAGAATGCATGTTTTGACATATGGTAGATAATAGAGAAAGGCATCAAAATATAAATAAAAAGATTTAAGATAAACATCCTAATTAAATGTTTAAATAAAAATATTTTCAAAGTTCAAACCTTACCTGCAATAAAGATTGTGCCTTATGCGAAATATCCCCTCCCATTATATGCTGTAGGTAGAGGGCCCTACCTACTAAGTTAAAAGTCCCACTAAGTTAAAAGATGAGTGTCTTTTATTGCTTGTTTAATGCCCCATTTTCAAAATATTTCATGTAGAGAGGCAAAATTCATTTTTGCGTTACCAGAATGAGAAAATGTACCACAACACTCTCACTAATGCTATTTTATTTATATACATAAATACATATATACTTATTTGTTACATTTTATATCTTATGTTCTTACTATTGTTCATTGTTTGAATTAGATTTTTTGTGTCCCTTTGTTTATAAACAAACAAAACATTTTTGCATACAGAAGAAGTGTGTGACAATAATAACGCTTTAATATTATTTTTGTAGTAAACAGTAAGATTTTTAAGTTTTTTAAATAACTATTACATATAATAAATATACATAAGCATATATTTATTGTTCATTGTATATTAACATCAGGGTAATGACATAAAAGTAGTTCAAGTGGTGGTTTCTAGTACACATCATGTATTGAATACATGCTTGAGATATTGAAATTTTATATGCCACAGATGTTATCAAAATACAATGAGTTTAATGCAATGAACATTTTTTTTATTACATGTATTATTAAATTAATAAGGTTTTATTTTATTTTACATGTTACTAAATCATGAATGGCAGAGACATTTTATTATTAAGAGACTATTTTCTATTTTATCCAATTTCTTTGATTTGTAATATATGTGTGAGAGATACATCGATTGGCGTACCTAGATACATTTTCTAGGGGGCCTGGGCTTTAACTTTGCACAAAAATGTTTGTGTATTCAACAATTTTTAGTTAGTAAAATTTTTAGGGTACCAGACTATTCCTCTTAGAAATTAGTAAATAGATCTACACTATGAAATCATTACTACTAAATTATATTATTTTATATTGAAAGTAATTATATAGAATTAAATGAGGCTGTCGTTGCGCAGCAGTACAAAGCGTCTGCGTGTAAATGCGGCGGTTGCTGGTTAGATTCTCACTTATTGAAATAAATTAAAATCAATATCTTGTAGTGAATATTTTATATTATCTTTTAATAAAATTAATTAATAATTATTTATTCAACATTAATATTATATTCTTAAGCCCGGCAACATTAATGCATTGTTGCTTTGAATTCCTCAACCTAACACACTGAGTCTGAAATTGGGCGATATGTGGGGCACAAACTGTTTTAACAATAGTTTTCCTCTACCGACCTTGCTATATGCGGGATACAACGTGAAACAATATTATATACATAATTTTTTTATAAAACTATATTTTCTAAATTTTATTGTTCCAGACTTCAATCCATTCACGTACGGCCTATGTAATATCAGCTATTGTAACAGCAGAGACACCTGAATGCCTATTGAGAAGAACTGAACATTTTATTGAGCATTTGCAACAGTATCCTGAATCTAGAGACTATGCTATAAAGGTAATGTTGATATTAAATTAAAAATACTTATATTTGTAGAAATCGGTGTCGTCATCGCAGCGGCACAGCGTGTCATTGAGAACGCTACGGTTGTGGGTTCAATTTCCACATGAGGGAATAAATTATTGCTTTTATAACAAGACAGTGCAGTGTTGCATTCACCCATTCTCCTAGATTAGGTTACTTCTGCCTTTGCTGCTATATGCAGGATATAAATTGTGGCAATGTCTGACTGTAAACGTGATGGTGATAAGTTTGATTCCTTTACAGAAGAATAAATCATTTTCATTCACTTGTTCTATAAGATAAAGTGTGGTGTTGATTTGCGCTTCTCAAAAATTTATGTATTGGTTGATATTATTATATTTTTTTTATAACAGGAAGGAGCAGTCAGAGCATTATTGCGGGTACAGCACAAGCTTAGGAAAAATGACAATGAAAATACTAAAGAAGTGAAAGGATTTGTGAATGAGGTAATAATGATTATTAGGTCTTATTGTATTTCTTATTAAAATATTGATCAATATTAATATATCAATCAAAATATATAAATAATGTTTATACTATGCTGTCCAGATAAATTTTCTTGTTCTTACAAGTTATAGAGACAGATTTAATTACTATTATTTAATCTGTAATATTGTACCACAGATTATATAGTACCTATGTATTAATATGTGTAGGTTGGTTACAAAGTTTAATTTGATTGTAACATTTTTATTTAATATATTTATTATTTTATATTTTATACAGCATGAAGATAAAAATCAAATGTAAAAAATGCAGACATTTTACTCTACACTCAAACTCATAAAAAATTAAATAAATTTAGTGCTAATTACATACATTTTTTTTAGGCTTTAGCATTATTAGGCTATACAGGCCCTACAAAAAGCAGAGGTCCAAACATTTTATCCATCGACGGCGGTGGTATAAGAGGAATTATTGCAATAGAAATATTAAGGCATTTAGAGAAATTAACTGGCAGGAAAGTGCAAGATATGTTTGATTATATCATAGGAGTCAGTACTGGTGCCATAATAGCAGCTGTTATAGGTCAGTATGAGTTTTTTTATTATAATATATTTATAAGAATATATATTTATTTAAGAGTCAGTTATAATTTTGTTGTTATGATTTTAAAGTAAATTATTATTGATAAATTATTTTGTTTGAATTACAGCGAGTGGAGCAGGAACATTAGAAACAGCTAATCAGATGTACCTAACACTATCTAAACAGATGTTTGGAAATACATCTCTTATTGGTGGTTAGTATATACATAATTGTTTTTTTAACTATTACCTTGTATATAGCAAGGTGGATAGAAGGATACTAATATTAAGGCAGTTCTTTCCCCACGCACGGCCTAATCCAAGAGACATTGCTTTTTAAGTGGCGGAACTCAACGCTGCACTTGTTTTTTACCAGAGCCATAAAGTTAAAAATAATACATTCTTTTGAGTTTCAATCAAACTCAACTTTTACGTTTACTGTGAGACATTGCCACACTGGGCTTTAATTTATTTTTAAATGAATTATTTTTATGTATATCAAAATGATGATATCATACATATGGCAACTGAAAATATGTTCATAGTTTGATTACATATTAAAAGAGGCCGCCGTGTCACAGTTGCCCAGCATATGTGACTTCGATTCGATTCACACTTGGGGAAATGTTTTATTATTATTTTTTACTCCGATAGTTAGACAAAGCGCGGCTATGAGACTCGTCAATTAATGTCTCGAAAATTGGACGGTGCATCTAAAATGGAGTGTAACACTAGGTTCTCATTGTCCATCTTGCTATATGAGCGATACAGTTTATTTTTTTTTTAACTTTGTGTTACCTTTAGGTACATCCAGACTAGTATGGACACATTCATACTATGATACGGACGCATGGGAGAAGCTACTTCAAGAGAACCTCAAAGATTGTACTCTAACTGAATGTAATAGACATAACACACCTAAGGTAAGAAGTTGATTTTATTTTTCTTGTAAAATGTATATATTTATAATAAAAATATGACAATTTGAACGGTTTCCAAGAGGCTTATGTTTTCTATGAAAATTAATTTAACTTAATTTTTTTTCTCAGATAGGCAGAGACAATTTTGTGTTAAACACTACGGTCATTCTTTATTTTATGTTCATTGTAGATAATTTAAAAAGTATTTTATTGAATTACAAAGTAAACTTTATTTACTAAATTTATTTTATTTATTTCGGTAACCTTAAACGAATGTTGCATTTTGTTTATTACTCCTAGTGGGAAAATTCTATACACTGTTTCCTGACCAACAGATGGCGCTAGTGTCGTGCGTGGTGAACTCGGGCTCGCGCCTGGCGCCCTTCCTGTTCCGCACGTACTCGTGCGGCTTCCGCGTGCGCTCCGTGTTTGCGGGAAGCAGCCGCGCGCGCCTGTGGCACGCCGTGCGCGCCTCCGCCGCCGCCCCCACCTACTTCACAGAATTCGCGCTCGACGGGCTCGTGCACCAGGTCGGTGGGTGACGGTTTTTATGTCCGAGTGAAACGACATATGACTGAGCTCTCCGCGAGCAAGAGTGTGTCGTCACAAACTTCGCACTGCCATCAACTTTGTTCAGAAGTTCAATTATCTTAACGTTTAATGATTTATGGTAGATTTTTTAAAGTATAACTTAAAGTGATTATTTTGGGCTGAATGAAAATGATGGCTGTTGCATCATGTTACATTTTTATTTTCATATGTAATGTACATAGTACATAAATAGTTAATGATAAAGTGGGGAACGAAGTGTCTCTTAGATGAATGGAAGTTACGACTTTATCAAATCAGCTACACACTGTATCCCACACACAGCAGGGTAGGCAGAGGGAACCTTGTGTTAAGACACTCCATTCTCCACTTTCTGCCGAATTCTGGAGGCGTTGCGTATGGAGTGGCAGAACTCAACGCTGCGCTTAGCCTCGACACCAGAGCATTCGTTCTACATGTATAGTTTTTGTTTTATTTTACAGGATGGCGGCATAATGGTAAACAATCCTACCGGTGTAGGTCTCCACGAAGCCAAGCTATTATTTGGTGCAGAGACTATCAAAAATGGCACAGTCATATCAGTTGGTACGGGCAAAGCGTTGAATAAACATTTAGACTACCAACTATTGAGTAAAGGTCTAGGAAAAGAAAGTTCTGGAACAAGCTGGAAGGACAAGTTTAATAAGATTTTGGATTCTGCTACTGATACTGAAGGTATTTTTTTTTATTTAGTAAATTATTTTTATTTAGTAAATTTCGTGTAAACCTGATAAAAATACTCTTTTTAAAATATTAATATACCGTGACTAAAATGTAGATCTTATTTATTTATTTGCTTATGACATAAGTAAGTACAGTAGTATTTTTGTAAATTTAAATAATTAAAACATAACAATATTGGAAACATTTATATGACAAATGTTAAAGAAAATATAAAAAATTATAACTACAATGAACTAACATGCATTAAAATTACATACTTAGTAATTTTCAATTGCAATTTGAAAATTAAAATGAGAAATGAGATTTGACTCATAACTATTATCAGAGTGTTAAGACACTCCGTTCTCCATTTACCGTCGAATTCTGGAGGCATTGTGTGTTGAGTGGTGGAACTCAACACCGAGCGTTTGACTCGACACCAGAGCGCAGATTTTTTTTTGTGCTTGCTGAGCAAATAAATGAAAACATATATATAAGTAAATATTTTATCTACTGGAGAGGGGATCGAATCCACAACCAGACGATTTTACAGTCGCACTCTGTGGCCCTGCGCCACGACTGGCCTCAAATATGTATATTTAATTAATAATTACTTAACTATATGTACATTTAATTCATAATTTATTTTAATTCCAGGTGTACATTTAGTTATGAACGACTTACTACCACCAGGCAACTACTACAGGTTTAATCCTCCACTAATGGAAGAATGCGCTATGGACGAAATCAATCCGGAAAAATTACAAAACATGGTGACAGATACAATGGCTTACATAAGAAGAAATCAACACAAATTTGAACAAGCAGCCGCCATGTTGATACGTAAAAGAACTATATCACAACAAATAATGGACTACGTCGATTATAGAGGGCAATTGATGGGAATATCCCACGGCAAGTGACAATTAAAGAATCAGCAAGATTATGAAACTTGCTGAACGACTGAGTGAATGGAATTGAATGGAAATTTTCAGTAATTTGATTTTAATTGGATAATTTATTTGAATTTCGATTCAATTTATGTCGATCTAAACTTGGTAAGTGAATGGAATTTGATGGAAATTTATTTTTCCAGTCATTTGAATGTAATGGGATCATTCAATTTGTAGTGATGTGTTTGAATGTATTTATTTAATGGTCTTTGGACTTTGATGACTATAAGGATTAAATGATAATATGATTGACTTAAGGGAACATCTAGCGAAATTATATTTTGCTTCGTTTTAAATATAATTCTTATAGACTTAAAACCTAAGAAAATTCAAAAATTTGAAATGTCAAATTTATCTATTAGTAATATTATAAACGAGAACTTTGTTAATAATAATATAAATTCAGCTTTGGTGCTAATACTGGCTCATTATAAATTTATTGTTATATATATAACGACTTTAGCTAAATTCTTAAGAGTTATTAGAACAAAAGATAAAAAATATTTAAAACTTATATTATATTTACTTCCATAATATTTAAAATTGAAAATTTTACTTTTTAATATTTAAAAAAGAACTTATTTACGCTAGTCAAAAGTAATCATCAAGCAGCTCCACATAGATAAAAAATAGGCAAAAACCTTGTGTTTTTCTTTATTCTATTAATTATATAAATAACTTTTCTTGCATTTAATAAGAAAAGAATGATTATTATTAATATTAATAATTAAATATATAGGCAGTAGATATAAACATTGTGATATATAGATATTTTTACTTATTAATGTAATTAATAAGTTATATTATGAGGCCATCATGTCGTAGTGGGGCAACTAACTGGAACACAATTGCTGTGAGTTCGATTCCCACTTGAGAAAGTGAAGTGGAAAAATTAAATGTGGAAATGTAAATACATGTGTAAATCAATTTTTTACTCTGTTCTGTTATTTAATATCTAAGGTGCCGAAATTAGTGGAAAGAAAAGAATGTATTGTTTTAACACCGAGTTCTCTTTGCCTGTCATACTATATCCAGAAAAAACATAAAAGGAACAAGGATTTGTTATTATGGAGAAGACACCTCCATGGTATTCGTTAATATGGAAAAAGAAACCAATGGCTAACTTCATTGCAAATGGTAGTTGTGGCTTCGATTCTCATTCAAGGGAGTGTTAAATAAAAAATAGATATATAGTTTTAGTAAATATAATATCATATATCTTAATGCTCTTGAGATTAATAATATAAAGCTACTGTGATGGCCTTATAATATACCTTAAAAGTAAATTTAAAAAAATATATAGAAAGTAATCATTATTTTATAACTATAATAATTAAATATAATTAATAAGCTATTTAATAGCTGTTTTGCGCCTTCAAACATTCTTTTTTATATACTCCACTATTATTATTAATATAAACCTTAATATATATAATATACTTAGTAGATTTAAATCTTGCTTAACTGTCGAATAAGTTCCCGTTAAATTACTTAATATTTATCTATAATGCTGTCTGGTTTAATTATTTAAATAAAAAATAAAATGACGCCGTTATGTATGTTATCTTGTAGATAATTAGGAATATATTAGTTGTTTAATTTTCAATGGAATATCTTATTAATACTTAAGACTGTTATAATTGTTTTATATTAATTAATATTAATAAAGTCTTAAAATCATACAATAGTTTATTTCAAAACTGGTTATAAATAGATGTTACAATTCGTTTTTTTTTGTTTTTATGCATTGTGCTTTTTGTAGAAACATTATTAAAAAGAGTTAGTTGTGTAGACATTCGGATGTTAACTGTTTTCTAGTCATTTGTAATTTCTTAAAGAAATAAAAATTATATACTATATTTTTGGCGTTTTATTTATTATTCACAACTATAATCTTTCGATGTGAGGCCAGTCATGGCAGGAGCAGGAGCACATAGTGTGACTGTAAAATGACTGGTTGTGGGTTCGATCCCCACTCGAATGAATGAAATATTTATTTCTATTTTCATTTCGCTCTGGTGTCGGCGTTGAGTTCCGCCTCTCAACACGTAACGCCTCCAGAACTCTGCGGAAATTGGGAACGGTGTCTTAACACTAGTTTCCCTTTGCCTACCGTGCTGTGTGCGGGATACGACGTGAAGCTGATTTATTTTAATTTTATTTATAATCTTTCGATAATGTTAGTTTTCTAATTATTTCCCTAACATATTATTTTTGCTTTATCATCTTTTTAAAAAAAATAACTCATCAATCACCACTAAAAATATTATCATTAAAATATTATCAACAATTATTGAATATTGAATTCTTCACGTTGGCTCTAATTCACACCCATTTCAAGTAGTAGACACGCTTTTTCCTAGAGAGCCTAGTCGATATACTTCGTCCTCTACTTACAGTAAGAATGTACAGGTGGAGCTCAACGCCGCTTATTTATAATTGCAAAACATTAAATTCGTTTTTTTTCTCCCTCCCCCAAGACTTTCAAAAGAGACTAATACTTCAAAAGAAATAATCATAGCGGTAATTATTTATTTATTTATTATTGAATAAGTGACGTTTTATTAATTAATAGCAATAAGCAAATGATGTGCTCTAGACTTATTAAATAATG
>DWAP01004617.1:0-10817 GCA_018230625.1 Heliconius eleuchia | reverse complement strand
AATGTATAAAATGGACTACCATTACCCCGATTAAAATTACATTTAGGTATATAAAACTGACATTACCTGCAATTTCCATAAAATCATAATACAATACAAAATTGATGCTACAAAATAGTTTTTCCGCGTAAGTTTTCCATTTTCCACATTAGGTTCGCCTCATAATCGCTTAACGGCCCTGTCCTCGTGTTCCGCCTCCCTAAGCAATTAACGTTGAATTAAAAGCCTTCATGTTACACTCGACTACTCGAGCTGACTCCAGCTCCACTGGTGAAAGCGGCACCAGTGGAGCGGATACGTCCTTATGCTCGTTGTATGTAAAATATTTACACTTTGTTATGTTTGAGAGATTTTATTATGTGCTATTGGAATATTTTTATGTTGTTTAATTATTTGTATTTTTTTTGTTTGGGTTTTTACGGATGGGTGAACTCAACTGGTTCAAAGGTTTAAGATAAGATGTATTGTAGTCGTTATATAACTCCAACTGTATCGGTTTTTTGGCTCATCTTTATATCGTTATATGATTATTAGTGTTTTTAGCTTCACGATCTATCCTGCGCATAGCAGCGTAAAACTAGGAGAACCTGGGAACCTAATGTTAAGTTACTCCTTTCAAATTGAGATGCTTTCATACCTTTTCCGCCAAATTTTTGAGGCCTTGAGCGTTGAGTAGCGGAAGTCAACGCCGCAATAATATGATTAGTTATATTTCGTTGTACGTCAGATTCAATGTACTTTTCACTTTAAATAATTTACTAAAGGACAAAATTTTAATTTCTTATGCTAAATATTTTATGTGAATTTATTATTTTGAAAGCCGGTTTCTACTACTTTACGAAATTAAAAAAGTCCACAACTCTATTCCGTCATCACATTTCCGTAGCGTACAATTTTAAATTATAGCATTCAATTTTTTAAAGTAGCCCAAACCTATTACATTATGGCGCAAGTAGATACCATCTAACAACAGAGAGGTCTTCAATCTTATTAAGCGGAGTGTACGTTACGTAACCGTGTGGAACCTATGTTTTTTTTTCCACCGTGGCACAGTGTTGGCTTTAGTTTGCGAACATTATTATCCGCTTAGCGTTCCGGGTGCAATCTCCGGCGGTCCCTCTCATCCAATTACACTAGTGTGAACCCAATAGGATTAACTGTGGACCCGTTCCGGTCTTTGATAGCGCATTGTGTTTCCCTCAATACTACATTATTGGGTTTATGTGTTTTGTATTGGTTGTATTGTCGATGTGTTAGAATTTAATACTAATACAACGTTTCTTATCACCCTTGTATTGGTATTTATCATATGATCTGCCTGAAAAGAAAATATAGTATTCGTTTGATTTGTCATTTATAATAAAAAATAAAAATAAATCAGCTTCACGCTCTATCCCGCACACAGCAGGGTAGTGTTAAGACACTTCATTCTCTACCGGATTCTGGAGGCGTTGCGTGTTGAGTGGCAGAACTCAACGCCGCGCTTTGTCCCGACACCAGAACGAAGAAATGAAAATATAAATTTAAGTATATATTTCATCTCCTCGAGTGGGGATCGAATCCCCAACCTGTCAGTTTTACAGTCACACTTTGTGCCCCTGCGCCACGACTGGCCTCATGTACTTTTATACTATAAAATTAAATTTTACCTTTTATAATATAAAATTAAATTGTAACTGTAAACAGTATAACAGCGCTAAATAATTTATATGATCGGCTGATTCATGATTTTGGTCATGCTAGGATAAATATGCTGGCCGATCCTATTCAAATACTTACAATCACATTGCTAAAGAACAGTTATGTGCTCTCTATAACTCTATGCAGTGAGAAACAATGCCTTTCTCGCTATCTCGTTTTATGCTTAAAAATATAAATGTATGTATGTATATGTAAGCTATATATAGTAAACTTTTAACTAGCACAGTAATATATTTTATATTGTTTTTTTGTATTTGGTTAACCTCGTTCAACATCGTAACAAAAACAAACGTATTTCGTTCAATCAGTTTTTTTTTTTTTTCATTTTGTGAAAACAACTATTTTGTTTCATTTATAGTACGGAATATAATATTGGATTGGTTTTTATTATTTGCATTCCATCGTGATTTCTGTTACCTATATGAATGTAAGAGTAAAAACCAATGTTTTTTACAAAGTGTCTAATTATGTCGAACGGAAAAGTAATATGGAAAATTCCAGAATTTTATGAAACAGGAAAATATTTAAACGTGGGAAGCGCTCGAAGCTAGTTAAATTGTCTATTTTAAGAGTGAAACTAGTGAAAAGTGGTAGACGGGAAGAGTTGTTCCTTGTAACAAAGAGGGTACATCTCTTTGTGTTTAAGTGGCGGAGGGGGTGCAGCGGCAATAGGTGGGCAACTACTTCGTCAGCCGTCCGTCCGGGAGTAACCGGCGAGCCACCCCCGGACCCCCCCGTGTTTTACTTCCTTATGTTAATTTCTCTACATTGTCACCTTTCCAAGCGACATGTTCAACAAATAACTTGACCTTTTACCCTCATTACCCTTTAAATTAACTTTTTACAAAGTATTAATAAGAAAAACATCAAATACAGCTCTAAGTCTTATTGTCTTTTCTCGTAACTCCTTCAAACTTCGCTCGATAAGCTAAAGTTATATAAACTTCGTTCGCTCTAATTGATTATGCTTCGTTTGGAGAACTCGTAAAGCTTATTATATTAATTAAGTTTCAAGTGGAGCCAAAATAATATAGTATATATATTTTTCTATCGACACTAAAATATTCATCAAACCGTAAATCGATATACAATATAAAAAACTTTGCCATAAATAGTCCAGACGAAAACACATTACAGTATCTCAGTTCGACACCAGCACTAATAAAAACTGTCTCAATGACTGGATGTCAACGACTCGGCAAAGCGACCTGTGCATTACCTTCGTTTTAATGAAACGTTGTGCTATTTGAAAAGCCGTAATAGCCAACTCGAGAAACCATTTAAAACTTGGAAATCTTAAGAAAACCGGCGCGTCTCGTGGACGTGAACGGCACCGAGAAATGTTTAGTTGCTTAACACAATGGTGCTAGATTCTGGGATGTAATTATTCTAGGTTTAATGTTTCGGCATGTAGATTTGTGTAAAATTTGTGCTCGTACTCTACAGTCTTATTACTCTACCGTATTCAAATGACGGTCGGACAAAGGAATTCCTATATGCTTCACTCAAAATGTATAATTTTCATTTTACCAAGTACATGTTACTGAGTTATAACATGTAATTATAAGTATGAAAGAGTAATTATAACATGGTTTTTTTATAGTAATTGAAATGTTACATTTTTTAGATTGACTTACAAAATCTTAATTTCATATGATATATAATAATGATAAAAAAAACGTAAATTACATTTTGAAAATGTATATAATTTATTGCTTAATGTAAAAATATTTAGCATAATAAAACAAATGTAGTCTCTAAACACAAAACCGCTAACCTCAAAACGTTAATTCCACATTTTGCGTAATTAGAAACTCCCACTAATACCAGAAATAAACTCGCTAAAAGAGAAAGCCTTCACTTACCCCGCGACATAGTATCCAATATAAAGTAAAACTTACAAATTTACTATGTATATTCACGTCAAGATTGTAAGTTTTATTGCTTGTTTATATACGAGTGTATCCCTTAAGTGCTTTACTAAGACGATTTCTTTGAATTTTCTCATTTCTTTTTGCTATATAATATAATATTATTAGGCCAACGGCCTCAGAAATATCAAAGCTATTTCACTGTAATAATCTCTTTTAAATTATTATGTCACAACGTATGTAAATCAAACAGAATATTGATCAAAGTACATTTATATATGTACATTTGGACATAATTTTTCATTTAACCATATTAAGTACATAATTATCTTAAAGAAAGTTTTGTTAAGAATCTTTCTGTGTATGAAATAAAAAAAAAGCCTTTCCATTGAGATATACGACGTAAGGCGCTCGACTATCGAAAAAAAAAACGTGCGTCGTAAAAACTTAACTTACGGCCCATAAAAACATGTTAAAAAGCATTACGCAAAGTATCGTTAAATCGCTCCTAAGCTAGAGTAAAAGCCGATACCGCTAAAGCTAAAGGCGATTACCGTTGAGAGTGGACAAATCTGGAAGCCAACACCGGGAGCCGCAGGATTGCGTAATTACCGTAAAGGAAGTGGGCCCGTTTAGGCAAACAAAAACGTCGGCGACTCGATCGGCGGAACAAAGGCGGTTGTAATTTGAAACAATCGGCGTTGCAGGGTAACGTGGGCGCGCACCCCGCCGACTATTGATCTGACTCGCGCCACCCACCCCCGTGGCGCCTTTCCATCCCTCTACAGCACCCTCCCCCTCCCCATCCCCTCCGCATACAACTCGTATTTTAATTGCAAATCTGCCAGATAATGCGCAAATAGATAACGCTATTATACTCTGCGCGTTTATTATTTAGCGCTATCGAATTACGCCTGTTAACTTTTCCTTATTTGTGGGGCTGTTTGGCTGGATTAAAATATAATTTTGTAGTCGTTTTGATGTTTCAAAGATTTATTTGTAATTAGGACGGTACCGTTTTAAGGAGTTCCCTAAGCCACCCTTTGTTTTCGCTGCGAAGAAAGTTGCGTTGTTGTACCGAAAATCTGCGTTGTTTTCGTGTCAACTTTATTTTTTTTATCTTATTATATGTAGGTATTTCATTTATATAAATCAAATCATGATATCCTATTTTAATTTTTGGAACAAAAAGGAAAATCAGATTGTCCAAACAAAAGGTAGTCTAATTAAGTTCTCTTTCTAAGATTTTATTGAATAAATAATAGCTTATATAGATTCAAAGGCTTTTTGTCGATTAACAAGTTGATTGAAAAGGGTGTATTGTTGCGTCATAATGGCGAATTTTCACTGCGGTTGCGGTATTATACGCCTTTGGGTCTTCATATAGCTCTTAATTAGTCGATGCCTTTTAGTATAATGTTAGTATTTTTATACATACAGCTATAATTATTTTATAATTTTATAATTGTTTATTTAATATATTTTTTTAGAATTTCTTCACTCTGTTGTCGATGCAAAAGCGCGGCGTTCAGTTCCGCCAACACGCAATGCCTCTAGAATTCGGCGTAAAGTGGGGAGTGGAGTGTCTTAACATTGGGTTCCCTCTACCTACCCTACTATATGCGGAATACAGCTTGAAGCTGAATATTATTATCGTGTGTACATTGTATATCATACTCTTTCAGTATGATACGGTGCTATATTGTATATTTGTGTTTTTATATTGGCATTACCATAGTTATCTTTTATTATCTATATCGACGTCGATAACTAGCTTATAAATTAATTATAAGTTGATTCATTTGATGAACTTACATAATATTAAAATGTCACTTTGTTTTCACTAACAATATTATAAAAAAAACCTTACAAAGAGGCGTTTGTGTTTCTCATTAACATAAAAATATCACTTGTGTTTTTCAGTTTGACAATGACCAAGAAAATAACGATCTGTTTACTGTTTTATCAGTTAAAAAGAACTTCGTAAATTTATACCTAAAAATACATAGCTTCGTACTGCAGTTCTTTTTGTGCGCCGTTTGCCCCAAACAATGCAAGAGATATTATCTCTGAATGAATATTAACTTTGCTTACTGTAGTGTGTCATTTAATTAGAGGGACAACGCTTCAGACTGTCTTGTATTTGAGGACGTCTGAAGAGCGGTAAAGTCACACGATCACTCGCTCGTCGACCTGAAGGTTAAACTAATGAAAAGATCGACACTAAAAAATTTGCAACTTTTTTTGGTGTATGGAATACAATTTTGAGGCCAAACAACTTTATAAATAGAAAGTAATAAACGACGTGCGACGCGTCGATTGCGTATGTAAATAAATTTGATGAATTATTTTAGGAGTCTATTGTGGCGTGTTGTTATGTTATAGCTGTAAATAGTTATTTTTATAATAGCTATTATTAGCTTTACTACATATATTACTAATTGTATATTTAAAACATTAATATTAATACTCTTTTTTTTCAGTATCTGGCACAGAAGCTGCCAAGAAGAAAATGAAGAAACGTCCCGGTTTCATGCCGACCATGAGCGTTTCACAAATGATGGTTCAAAGGGAGAGACCCCTCAACGAGCTCAAGGTATGTGTTACGTATTCATAGCGACGGTAAAAGTTGAACCCTCGCCAAATGTAGACACTTATTACCCACACCGACGTCAATAACTGTTATTCATGATTTGATACTTATTTTATAATATTAGTATGATGTTAAAATGTTTCTTTGCCCTGGCTCACGGTATAATACAACTTTTGTCATAATATTGTTTATGTTTCACATTAACATTGAAATAAATATCACTTGTGTTTTTCAGTCTGACAATGACCAAAAAAGGACAGCGTCACCTGGCTCTATGACTCAGCGGACAGGCAATATGCAGTCATGTGTGCCATATCCTCAACAAAACATGCTGAATGTTCAAGATGACGCTAAACAAGAAACACTCGTCCAAAGAAGCTCTCATTATTTAACAGTTAGTAGTGGCTGGATCACGCAACATCCTGAAAATATTGACTCAGGGCAAAAGCATAATCAACAGATATCGGGTCATTTAAATTCCGGCTTACCGGTACTGGGGACCAATGGGCAAGTTATTGGCGTGAATACAGGATACAGTAGACTCCCATCCAACTCAAAGAACTCACTTCACTCAGCTCAACAAAATATAGTAGAATCAGAGCACAAGGAAGAGGAGAAAGACTCACAAATGAAAACAATGCATAAGGAGGAAGAATCGCAAATATTTTGTGGTTTAAATCAACCACTGACGCCAGAAGTGATGCAAAAGATTAACGAACAGCAGCAAATATTCATTCAAAGAAATCAGAAGCAGATTGAGGTCATGAAAGGATATAAAACACAGATGGCGGAAAATTTAAACCAGAATAAATCAAACCACAACCAATATGCTCCTCAGGGTCAATTAGTTATACAAAATGGAACAGTTGTTAAGACTAACTCCGCTAAAACTCCGCCTTGGCAAGTAAAAAGAAACGATAATAATCCATCTCTGACTTGTCCCAGTCCGAAATTGCAAAAAATTGATAATATAGAATGCGATGATAATAATATAAATACTATTGACGAAATTTCGTCGGGGACCTCTTTTTCCAATAATGAGCAAATTTTAAATCAAGGCATGTGCTCTCGAGTGCCTCCTTTGCCCCAACATTATAATATGATGGGTCAACAATGGCCAGGAGTTGATTTGAATAAAAAAAGAAAATGCAACAAAACCCCAAAGAAAAAATCTGCTCTTAATGATAATAAGGCAGTTATGTTTGGAAATAACGGTGTAAGACAATTACAAGATGCAAAGGGTAAACCAGATGAAGTAGTAAGAAATACAGTGCCGTCTTTTATGGATGATCCTAACGGGTACTTGGCACAACAGACAGTTTTGCTAAATAATACTATTTCTAGGCAAGTCGGTATTAACACTCCATATGAGGTAAATCAATTTGAAAATACGAACAATTCGTTTAGTACTCATATGCAAGGCGATAAAAACAAACCTATTACTAAACATGGGGAACAAATTAATCTTTTTAGGAATAATGTTGTTCCAAATTCATCACCTTCTCCAAATAATACGCCAGATAGTAGTCTAATCCCAGATAAATGCAATGAAAATACTCTTCCGCCATGTTGTAAAGGATGTAACGTGCCATATAAGGGCCACTGCTCGGAAACATCAGAAAACCAAATGCGCCATAAATTTATGAAACATACAAATGTATACGGAATTGAATTGGATAGCGGAGTGGCAACGACGTCTAGTCCAAAACATATTTTTGAAGATAACCCAGTAACATCTTCTACTTATATGGAAAGAATGATGAACGATAACTGTGGGCCAATACAAGCTGGTATTGTTAGTACGAGCAATGTGTCGCCGAACGAGACGCTACAGCCTCCAGAACCTTCTCCAACTTTATCAAACAGTTCTCGGAGCACTGATACACCTCACAGCAGTAATTCTTTACAAAATTGCTCATTTCCAGTCCCAAGTCCGGCGTATTCTAATCCAGGGTCAAGAGACAACTTCAACAGCAATCCTCCTACTCCCGGCAGTAATCACACATATCCATACAATTCCCCCGGGCCACCTACCAATCAGTCGATTTCCGGCAACCAAGTGATGCATTTCATATCAAATCATAATGTTAATAAAAATCTCATGGAAGTGGATAACATATCAATGGTAGGAGTGAAACCAAGATTACGTAATCAAGACTATAGAATAGAAGCTAAGAAAAGAGTGGAAAATTCAATGCCAGGATATTGTCCTCCTCCACATTTGGGTGGTGGTCCGGCTCATTCTCTAATTCAAACTTGCTATATACAAACGTTTGTGACAACAATGGCTAGTGGTTTTTCAGTCACTCGAGATACAGTTACATCTGTGCTAGCGGGCAAGGCTAACACAGCTACTACGTCGATTAATGCGTCCCAAGCAAACTTCATAAGGCCACCACCACCTCCCAGCGTTAATTTGGCAACAACATACGCTATACCAAACAATCAGCCCGATCCTTTTATAAATTCAGTCAATTTACCAACAAGCTATCCGTTACACATTGCGGGAACAACTGCGCAGAATATGATAACGAAATCACCTTTAGAAATGGTGCAAAATGTAATCAGTAGCTTGCCCAAACCGGAAACAAGTTGTGCCCCAGTATCTACGCCAGTGGGTCAAAGAAGGTCTTGTTCAAATACGTCTGGACAAATTTTGATTTCGTCTACGGGTCAGATAATTGTATCAAACAATCAAATGCCGCCGCCTCCTCCGAAAAATACAACCACAATTTCGCCCATTGCATCCAATACTGTGACTAATACTTCTGTGGCTCAAGTCTTACCAGCGGTAGCGGGAGTCCAACCTTTAGTTAACCAACAAACTGTAGTTGTAAATACTCTCCAAACTCCTTTTGTCATTCAACCACCAATGATGGCAGTCGATGGCCAAGTGGTTCAACAAAATACTGTGTTACCTCAAATAGTAGCAAGCGGCATGGTTTCCGGTCAAGCAAACGAGAATCAAAGGCAGATTGAAGTTAAAAACGGGCAAAGTTTCGTTCAAGGTGTTGCTATGCTATCTCCTGAAAGCCTTAAGAAAAGGAGTAAGAAGAAGAAAAATCACACACCAAACATCACTAATGTGTTGCAAATTGCAGCACCACAACAAAATCCTAATAATTTGATGGTACATCACACGTCCCCACAACACAACTCTAGTCCACAATTTTCACCTCGTGGCTTTCAATTGTCACCGACTAACAATATATCGCCCACACCAATGCTACAAGCATTAACTATAGTACCTGGAAAATCTGGTACACCAGCCCACATAGTAATGAATGGGCAAGGAAGCGCAAATAACTTCGGATCTCAGCAAATCATCACAAATACGTCGCCATCACAACAAATAAACTTGTTACAACCGGTCAATCTTATAAACAATGCAAGTAATGTTATGTCTAACTTTCCGGCTTTTCAACAATTCATTTTACCTAATTTAGGTGGTATGGTCATGACCGCGGATGGAACTGCCTTGATTCAAGATAATTCCACAGGAATGCCAATGCAACTGCAGTTACAGACAGTAAATGGGCAGAACGTTTTGACTCCAGTACAAAATTCGGGTCTGTTCACAGCAGGTACTAACAGCGGAGTCGTGATAAGAGCTCAAAATCAACAAGGAAAAATAATACAATCACAACACAGTCCTGGTGCACAGTTCCTGTCACCAAATAGCCAAGTTATGGTCAATAGTCCTAACTTCAATGGTCAATTAAGCCCACTGCTTGCAAATCTCAGCCCAACTAACGTAACTTTTAACAGTCCCCAAGTGAGATCGGGAAACGTCCAAACTCAAGAGTTCATACAAACCAATCAAATGGGCCAAACTTTAATGGTCCCTCTGTCTCCCAAACATGTTCCCATATCCGCAACAAGTAACAGAACGAACTCAACGTTCGTACAGAACACGACAATAGTCCAACAACAAACAACATTAGTATCGAACTCACACAACACTCAAGTGTCGTTGCAAAGTGGGAATTCCCGTCTGAGTATTGATCCAAATGTACTGTTGAGTCAAAAAGTATCAAAAAGGTTGACTGCAGGTGAAAATAGTCAAGAGGACAAAACGTTTGATGATAAAGATGAAGGTTATGGCCGTTTGATCCAAGAGCTAGGGGATGGTGTAAGGCATTCAGTTTCTACGCAAACGTTTGGGCAACGTGGGAATAAATCTCCCAACACTATAGGAGGGTCCCCCCCAGATACGACCACTCACAGTCCGTTGGGAGCCTTGGACTCGAGTCCGCGGATATACGCGACGCATTCTAACTACGCAGACACCACTACTAAGTCACCTGAACCGGCGGATTTGCATTCTTCGGTGAGTTCCTTATTTTTTTTTATTTTTTTTTAAGAATCATAAACTGTACAATAAATTATTGTATTACGAAGATGATAGAAAATTATCTATTCAATAACCAATCGCCATAGATTACTTATATGTTATTGAAATCTTTAACTTACACAAACATAACACAGTTCTTATAATATTTTAATATAAAAATATGATAACGGTACAAGTACTACGATAAAACGTTAAATGTATATTGTTTTGGTGACATACGTATACAATTTACTGATTATTTTAGCAAAAGACAAATAAGTACACAAGACGAGAAAATTTTAAAAATCTACCTACAGAG